>JAOWMA010000325.1:0-56099 GCA_025962755.1 Colletotrichum tropicicola
TATCTAAAGAATAATTAAAGATTTTATTTTTATATTTTTTAATAAATTTTTAAAATTATTTATAAGTTTTATAATATACTATATTACTTAACTTTAATAGTTATTTATAAAAGTATTTAAGTAGATAGTAAATTGTTAAGCTTTTAAGATATTTAGTAAGTTTTTAGCGACCGCTGCGGCGTCCCGAATATGGTCTAGTGTGGCAGGTGGCAGGTGGCAAGAGGCAGGTGGCAGTAAGCAGATGGCAGGTGCCATGATCTATCTCCACGCTCTGACTTGCAACCGACTCTCGAGAGTCTCTGACTGAAGGAACCGTTGGAAATGAGCCGTTGACCTTGTCGCCTTGAGCTTCAGACAGCTGCATTCCACTCAGTCGTCTTGATGTCCCATCCAGGATTGCAACTGCACCTCGCTAGCAGTGGGCCGCAACCGACCTTGTCTGACCGTGAGAGAGACAAAGGAGATTGATAAGGCTAAGACAATAGCGGACGCTACCTCCGCAGAGTGAGCCATCGTCAGATTGCACTCAGCAGCGACGCAACTCTTCTTCATCTCAACCCATTCTCAGCAGAAGCATCGGATTCCAAAGGGCACACGACCCGGCTCAACTAGGCATGTCAGCAAATCTCCCCCGCGTGAGGCCGTGTACTGGCCCGCTGCTTTAGGGCGGCCTGCCAAACCCGCCTGGCAATGTGTCGTTGTTTTGAGGAGCATGGGTGGTGCGAGTTGTGTGTGTGTGTGTGTGTGTGTGTGTGTTGCGCGGCCCGGCGCGGGAGGTACTCACTGGATGAGGACCCGAAGAGGGAGAGACGACGCGAGAAAGAGAAAGAGAGCAGGGGCCATCGCGCCAAGCCAAAGCTTGAGTGGCTGGCAGCTGGCGATTGGGGAAGAAAAAAGAGTACGCTTTCTTCATGCCTCAAACCTTAGGCACTCTTTCTCGATGTCCTGCAGAAGGCGCGGAAAGAAGCGGTACGTATCTCCTAGACTGCGGTCACTGGTGTTGTCGCGGGAGGAGCCCTGCAAATTATGAAACATGCCTGGCGCATTGCTTCAGAAAATAGCTTGGGCTGCTAATTTTCGGCGCTATCCCGCTTCAAGCAAGCTTTTCTGCCAACGCTACACCCACTGCCCTCAACAGGCTTGATCCACACCCCTCCCTCTCGCGTGCGTGCTTCCACAGCAGCGTATCCCTCACTCACCTCTTTCGCGCTCGCCTATCCAGAGTCTGACTTGCTTCGTCGAGTGACGACGACGTGCCCGCGCCAGAGCCGACGGCACTACACCACGTACAGACTCACAGCAAGGGACGAGATGATTTGCTACCACGAGCCATGGCTTGGTCCAAAGAAGCATTCGGCAAAGCCAGGCTGTGCATCTGCTCTGTCCACGACCTATTGGACGGCCTTACACCCATTGGGCCCCGATGCCATCAGTCCCTCCCGGATAACCTCTCGTCAAAACGACAGGACAACAGGCCTTGTCGTGCAGGCCACTGGCGCTCGTCCCCTCATCGACTTTCATGCAGATCACTTTACACTCTGATACTGGCCCACGGGTTTTTGCTTCTTTCTGCGCGCATCGCATTAGACACTTGACCGTGGCGCTTCCTTTGCTTTGCTGGCAACCGTTGGGCTCGCCATCACCAATGCCTGGCTACACATACACACTTCGATATTGAGGTTCCCGCTCGTTTCCAACGTCTTCCCGGCATCTGCTGCTTGAGTCGCGGCTTGCCATCCCACTGACTAGGCGTCCCATTTTGGTCATGTGGAGAATTCGGGTTGCAGAGCCATCCCGTTTTCGATTCTTGCCCTCCGATCCGGGCCCAAGGCCTGGACAGCACGGGTTACGGTTTTTCTCACGGAACACCGTCCCTCGCTTGCTGTGCATTGCGGACATGACCTCCCCAGAGTGGATCTCTCGGGGATTAAAGCCACACATCGTCCGACACCACAAAAAACAAGAATACGGTACACTGCGACTCATCACACGCGTTTTCCGGCCATCGTCAACCCAACAAGATCCAACGGTCCACCCGAACGCGATGAGGAAAGACGTTGCGGTCGAGATGGATCATGGATGGGGGTCGGAGCTCTCATGGGTCGGATTCACGACGTCGAATTCGGAATGGGGGCGCAACGGCCGAACCTCGGACGGCAGCGCTGTGCCTCTATGCAAGGTACGAGATCTCAAGCATCAACCTTCAAGTGACCTCGACAAGACGGCAAATCGGCGTTTTGCGCGGTGGGGGGGATTCGCGGGCTGGATGTTGTCCATGGACCATGGTTGTGGCTGTTTGATCACCATGCCAGAATGCGACGCACACTACCCCGAGCTTTCTGAAACTCCCAGCCAGCAGCTGCCAGCTGCGAGTCGTCAGCCTCGAAGCCCGAACACCCACACCCGCCCCGTACATACGGTTCGTCGACGTCGTCGGCGTGGGCGAGGATGATGGTTGTGGTGGTGGCAGGTCCAGGCAAGGCAAGCCCCCGCTAGGTCCAAGTCAAGGTCCGGGTCCAGGTCCAGAGGGGGGACGACGAGCAGCTGTCCTCCACCTCACCTGATCGTCCCGCGACCCTGGCCGAGTTCAGTGCGTTCGGTCAGGCTGTGAGAGTTCACGTTGACCGCTGTCCACCCGCCGCACGGCCGGACATCATCCGCAGCCCTGGGAAGGTGCTGCTGTCCATCGGCCTGCCCTCGACGCGACTCGACGATGCCCTCCCGTCGTTGCTCCCGCGTTTAATGGCCGTCAAGGTGGTGGAATCCACGGTTCGGGCTCCCGGACTTGCACACTCAGCAGGCGACGGGAACGGAGGCATTGCCCAAAGAGGAACGTGTCCCGCAGTCTTGCTGCCATGATACCATCTGCAGAGCCCCTCCGTAATCTTAAATGTTTACCATCTGCTGCGGTCCTGTAGGTAGCGGCAAACAAGAGAGGGGCGCCGGGAAACTCTCGAAGAATTATCGACGATCATTTTCCTCCTGACAGGCGCATCCTGACCCGCGGGGACAGCATCATGAGACTTCCGCCGAGGAAGAGAATGCAGTGACGAGGATGAGGGATGGGAAGTTCGGCCGGAACCCGTACCGCAAGTGGACAGCAAGCGCATAGACCAGTTGCCCAAGCTGGCCTGTCTTATTCATGTGCTCGGCCAGGAAGAGGGTGTTGGGGAATACACCCAGCAGTTGCTGCGCGAGCGTGTGTGAGGCATTCGACGTCTGCTACTATTTTGAGCTGCCAACGGGGGGGGGGGGGGGGGGGGGGGGGGGCAGATGGACAAGCTGGATGCTTCAGCAGCCCGTACCGTCGTCCCAAGGAGCCCAAAACACGCGCTCTCGCGACGGCTGTAATCGCCGACGACCAAGGTTCTCGAGTCTCGATGCCGTTGATATCCATATTTTCCGAGATGACATTGTGTGGGCAAAAGCAGAGACAGAGACAAAGCGTAACGCCTGAGGAATGCGGCCAGATGGATTCGTCCCCACCAAACAAACCGCCGACGGAGCATTTTTTTACGTGGAGGAGTGGCCATCCGTTGAGAAAATCACGACCTGGTCTGGCCCCCATGGACGCTAGGATGCTCGCTCCCCATCATTCGTCATACGGCGGTCCAGGCTGGCCAGTAGGCACCACCCTCGAGGATCGTCGTCAGCCAAGGTGTGGGAAAAGAAAAGGCGGAAGAGGCAGGTCTCGTCAAGTGAGGCCTTGGGTCGCGAGCCGGCGAGGGTCCAGATGCCCCCTGGACACCCGGGCACGCTGACTGATGCCAGTGGGCAGTTTCAGAAAAGGACCCTGGGTGGATTCGGCCTAAGCTTAAGCCGCAGCGTCCAATCAGCGTCCTGAGGAGCTGGCCCTGCAAGCGCTGCAAGCTTCTCAGGCTGGTGATTGGCTCCCTCAGATTCATTCCATGACCTGTGGTGGGGCGCCGCTTCTGCTCGTCACAAGTGGCCCCGTCACCGCACCAGCACTTGCAGTGCACCACGACGGGCTCTCTTCCAATGTCTGGCCTGGTCTTCCCGTCCCACCTCCTAGACCGGACCACACACACTCTTCGCACTCGACATGGGCCAGAAATAGCTTTTGCTTTCTCGACCTCGCAGCCATTCATCTGGGAATCGTTGCACCGCGCATGCGGGAGTGAGATCGGGTCGCAGAACCTTCGGCCGTCTTGCCCGTCCGTTGTGCGTGTCCGGCGGCTGCTGAGATTACCTGCGAGCCTTTCACTGCAACCGCTGCAGCTTTTCGGCCTCGAAATCGCATCACCCGACTCGTCTTCCCGCTTCGCTGCCGTGGGGCCCCGGCCGCCAGCAGGCCGAGGTTGCCTTGAGCCCTTGACGCCGCCATGGCATTTGCTGTCGAGGGAAACAGGAATAGAAACATCACGGCCGGTGCTCGCCTACCTGCATGACTGGGAAGGGAGAGAAACACCAAGTCCAGGTTGCCACGCCCAAGTGTGATGGGGAATCGTCCGGCAATGGCACGCTGCGAGGAACGACTTCAACAATGAGATGAAACCTGAACCCCGAGAGGGACGGGGATCTGAGCATGCCGGCAGTCGACCTATGACCTGGGCCTCAGCTACCTCGCGCTAGGTACTGTCATCCTTTATTTTTTTGGTATTTCTCCGGCTGGTGACGAGAAGAGAGACGGCCGCCGCCGACGCCGCCACCGCCGCTGCCGTGCCTGCCTGGTCACCTGTCAAATCTGCACAATAATGCCCGACCAATGTGGGCGAGTTCCACCGACTACTGCAAACTTCTTCCTTCGACTGCCCACAGCTCGGGGTGGTTTAGCAAAGCCTCAATCCCAGCAGACGCAGGGCTGGCCTTTGGAAGCCACGGGCTGTACAAATACAGCTAGCACACAAGTCGCCTGCGGGATATCGAGTCCCTGGATACGGCCAAGTGGAGATGGGAAAGTCTTGCTAACCCAGAGCCAATCTGAAACGACAGGGAAGACGCCGATCTCCCTCGCCTCGCTGAGTCGACGAAACATGACACTTTCGACGTCGACTGCTTTTCCCGAGCCGTGGGCGTCGTGGGCGTGGACGGGGGCATGGGCGTCGGCGTGGTGGTGGTGGGCACCGTGACAACCGACCCAACCTCGTCTACCTGCTCGACCCAGAGCCGTGCCGGCCGCCTTTCCCACTTCCCAATGCGATGCCTGATTCGTGCATGAACCTGCCTATTCCTATTCCCATCGCCTTTCCCCTGGGAAGCTGCGGTGACGGCGGAGAAGGACCGTAGACGATGCGACAGCAGCATGCACCCAGCCATCTATCCATCCATGGTTTCCTCGCCAGTTAGTTTCTCCCTCCTCCCCACCCAGGATACGACAATGGCTGGTTCCCATCGCGCAAGCACGAACAAGAGCTCGTGTTGATGTCAACCCGCAGCTTCTTCTCCAGTTTTTGCTGCACCCGACGGCCTTGTTCACGGGGCACCGCCGCGTTGCTCTGCGGTCTGGAAGCGTGAAGGTGTGCTTGAGCCAATGTTGTGCAGCACCCGAAACACGGTGAGAGGGGCGATTTTCAGGTACATGAAACACGAGCGACGACTCTCTAGGGACATGTCACATCGTCTTCCAGAACGATTTGAGGCAGCGATCGGCCGTTTATGTCAGCTTTGAACATTCACCCTCCCGGGCCTCAGCCTTCGCGGGTCCTTATCAACGAAAAGGCCCCGAAGGGTCCCCCCGGGAAGGCTGCGCCTGGGCAACGACCTTGCGTCCCATACCCACAGTCCCTCTGGCAAGGTGATCCTCTGGAGCGTTCCGGTTGGCCCAAGCCTGGTCCAGCAGGACTGGACGGGGCCCTTCGTCGACGACGGCTCGCCTGCCACATACCAGAGCAGCAGCACGTCTCTCGTCGACGGGCTCCGCTGTCACGGATCCTGATGGATGACGGGAACGGACGGCCGACCAGGACATCTGTGGGACACGGACTGGTGCTTTCTCTCCTTATGCTGCCTCGCGGGCCGGGACAGACAGCTAGAGCCTGCCTGGTAGGCTCACTCAACCGCAGTTAAGCATACACATACACATACGGTCCGGCCATGACGTCCGGCCCTCGATTCTCGAATCATGCTAGTCGCCAGCCTTGTCCATCTCTCGCGGACGGCGCCAACCCCCGTACTCGGAGGAATGCCCCGGATCGATATCAAATCGCCGTCCGCTACTGCGCAGGTAGGGCGGACGAGACAACAACAGGTCAAAGTTCCGCTACCCCAGCTCTGGAGCTGCAACACACAAGGCACTCTTTTTTTGGGCATCTCTCAAACTTGACGGCATCTGCCATCAAATCTTTTTACCCATACCACCGTCTCCTCTGCCGCCCACCGCTCTTGTTTCACATCGCCGCGTTTGTTTCGCCGCCCAGCAGTCCCATGAACACGAAGATCTGTGCCTGGATCACTCCCACCATCCATCCATCCACCATCCACCCACCCACGCTTCGTCCTTCTCAATCCAGCCCTCGTCCGAAGCGGTAAACAGCCAGGTTTGGTCGGTTCCTGCACAGCATGGCTTTCCACCCACCGTGCTGACGAGCTTTGGCGCTGTGACCTGGTCGCACAGGCATCACTCGGGCAGATATCTGAAACCTTGACAGACAACTTGTCCAGTCTTCTCGTCACTCAACAGACGTCTCTGCCTGTGGCCGTCGCGAGCCATCGTCCCCCGTCCGCCACCGTCGCATTTGCTCCCTCGTGGCCCTGCCATGCCACCTGCCTCGACTGCTCTAGCTCGAGTCTGTGGACGAAGAAGCGCCGACATAGCCTCCCGAGGTGCATGGAATCCTTCCATCTCGCAACCGAATCTTGCCCCGATCACCGTTGCTTTTTACCCGTCTGCCCGTCATTGTCTGCTCGAGTAAGCCGTGATGCCATCGGGCGAGTTCACGCCACTTACCGGCCGCCGCCACTTAAACGAACCACTGCAGCCGTTGGGACTGACAAGTCATTCAAGCCTGACCTTGTTAGATGCGCAAACGTTCCTCTTCCGCCTTCCGCTACAGCTCAAGGCCATGGCCTCCACCTCTCCCAGCCGCGATCTTCCAGGCCCAGGTCCTTCCAGATAGAAGGGCCCCCTCGACCTCGCCCCGCCGGTAGACCCCTGGGCCAGATCGACTCCTGAAACCGCAGACCTCGCCCGCCTGCGGCCGCCATTGGTCTATGCCGCCCTGAGGCATAAAGATCCGTAGGCGCTCAGACTTGGGACACCGGCCGGTGCAGGGAACAACCTCCACCGCGTCCGGTTGACTCGTTGGTCCCTGAAAAAGGGGTGGCCTGTCGGGCGACTCCTCCGACTGGCTGGTGGCGGAAGGCGAGAAGTACGAAAGAGGGCAGGCGACGAGCGAGGAGGCTACGCGCATTGCAACGGGCCTCTTCTCCCCGCACGTGGCGCGCCGTGAACTCTCGAGGGGGAAGGTTTGCCGAGACTTTCATGCCCTCGCTCTTGGCACCGGCAAGGCTAGGTCGATCACTTTGGGAAAGCTGGGAGCTTGGGGGCGAAGAACCGGGCAGAGCACAGCAAGCAGACGACGGACGGGAAGCTATTGCTACCTCGGTGTTGTGACCGTTCTGGCTCGAGTCGGGGTCACCCATTCGAGGGCTACGGGGGGGAGGCAACGACGAGGGCAACGGCTCGGTGTCTGAAGATGTCTTGCCGTGGCATGACGACGGCGTTGCCGCCCTGGTCCATGGTCCATGAGCAGATCATATGCCAGCCGCTCATTCTCCTCGCGCTTCTCACGGTGGGTTCAATCGGTCGACCGGGCCCCGGTCCAGCTGCTCGACATGACTCCGGGAAGGCGCATGAGCATTCCTGATTTGTGGTTTTTCTTTTCTGTTTCCGGTCCACGACACACACACATACGCAGCACTTGCCTGCCGTTGTGTCCCGGCCCGGGCCCCTTAGTCGTGAAAATCGAATCACGTTCGAGTCGTGAGTGCAGACGGGCACGGAGAGGTCGGCTCTCTCTGTCCCAGTCTCCTGATCCGGCGAGGGATCCGGCGAGCTGGACAATGCCGCCCCCCTGTCTCCGGAGCAGCAGCTTTGTCAACCGAACTGACGGATTCTTTCTTCTGCCTTGGCTGATTTGTTTTAGCCGGCCCTGGACTTTTCTCGGCCATTGTGTGATCTACCCATAAAGTTTAATCTTGCTTCTAGAATGGTGTTCTCTCGGGAGATGGCGACGGGGGCACGGGACTGAGACCTGACTCTCTTTCTCTCGTTTGCCTCCCTCGTGTATCTCTCTGTCGTCAAGAACATTTGAGTCCCATCTCAGCTGAGTGAGGCGGACGTGGACCGAGTTGCAAAGATCCCCGTGCGCGCGTATGTGTGTGGTGTGGACTGTTGGCACGCGAGACCGAAAGAAAAAGAAAAGGGAAAGAATCTTAAGAATTCGCCCCAAAATCTTCTCTTGGCCAAGAAGGGTAGGGGGGAAAAGTTAATGGTAGGTCATGCCGTAATAGGTCCGGATGATGCCCTCTTTCCTGGTAGGCGGAGTCTATTCGGATGTTTATTGCGTTGGTTGGTGAGCGCAAGACTTTGGGCTGAATGTGTTCCCATTTTGACTCGGGGCCCGAGAATTGCCTTTACGATGATCTGATGTCTTTGGCCATTGTGGATCGGATCGGACTGCACTGTGACCGCTTTCGAGCAACGTGAGAAGGAACGAATCAACGAGTACAGCACGCACGGCAAGGCCGTGACGGGACTTGTTGTCTTTTCGCGGTAATGGATTGGTGGTCTGGGGTCTACGAAGCAACTATGATCACAAGAAAGTCCCGGCCCCCTTTTTGTTTCCTTCATGACTCTAAGTCAGGTTCTTGTACAGAGTTATGTCACCTGTGGTGTTTGCTTAGTACGGGCAGTTCTTTTTGCCTTCCGGGGGGGTTGGGAGGCTGCCGGGATGATGTAGACATGCTTCCGAGTTGACGGACGTCGCGGCCGACGTATGCAAGATGACGTTGGCGCCGTTCACTCGCGCGATGGATGGTAAACAGGTGACGGTTCCCCCGTGTCATTGTTTTGAACGGGCCTTGGAAGGAAAGAGTTGAGCAGAGTTGGTGTACCGGGGGGAAGGGGAGGTTTGCTGTCCTTGACTCGTTGGAGTTTCGGTTCCGAAGTTGAACGATCATGTCTCGGAGGTTGTAGATGCGGCGGGACGGCGGGGGCCGGGTATCGTGACTCTCCTTTGTCGGGACGGGCGTTCTCTCTGCGGGTCGAGTCGTCTGTCTTCGGAGGCGAATCTCGGCTCGGCTGTTTACGAGGATCTTGGAGCGCAGCTGGTATGGATGGGTAGAGGTTTTGCGTCAACTGGAGGACCTCGATGTGTCTTGTTAGTCAAAGCCATTGAAGCAAGTCTCTTTGTAATCTACAGTATGGTGTTGTGTCAATCCAGAAGAAGCTGACTCTCTACCCTTGTGTTGTCACATTTCTTCATTCGTCTTTAGTCAAGACACCGCCTGAGCGCCTGAGTCCATGTGTAGAGACGGCGATGCTTTCTATAGTCGAAGGATTTGAGACTGCCTAGGTGATTCAGACTGGAGGTTGTCATCGCACACATGACAGTGCTACTGAACACCCTGATCAGCGGCGGCGGCGGCAGCGACATCCCGAGACACTGTCATGGCGATGTCCTAACGTTTCTCTGCTTTTGCTTCTCTCGCTCTGCGAGATTCGACCAAGATGAAATGTCTCACTGCTATTTTCCCACGATGGTCTCACCCACGGCGGCCCCCCTCCCGCGCTTCCTAGACTCAGCCAGACCCTGTAAGCACGTTCGTGATGTCTCTTCCCCCGCCCGTGAGCAGCATCGCTTGCGAGTGAGTGTGCCATGACCTACATGTCTCGCCCTCAAACCGCCGACTCTTTGATCCTTCTTCTCTCGAATGTCTGGCCACTAGTAATGGCTTGCTTGTGTGGCAATTCAGCAGACCTCGATGTCAAAAGTCACCCGCGTCTCTCGAGACATTACTCCGCCAACCGGGAGCTGCCGTACGCGCGATAAGACTCAAGAGTCGAAATTAGGCTTTGCTTTTTTTCCCTTTTGTGAATGCAGCCGCCCGCCCGTCTCCTGCCTCTCCCGACCTCCGAGGCGAAGACGGATTCGGGGAGGGCCGGTATGCGGGTTTCCTTGAAGGAAAATGCATGTCTCTGTGTAACGGTCCTGCGAGGCGGAGGTTCGGCACGTAAAATGATGGACCGCATGGAATGTGGCTTTGACCTTTCCAAGGCGTTCTGGGCTCTTTCGGAATTGCTTTTCTTCTTGTGGCCGTTGAGAGACGTGTTCGACTTGGCGTGGGAGACAGGCGAGGAGGCCTCGGGGACATTGAGTGCGGCTGCTGCTGCTCGGCTCCCCTCTGAAAGCTCGCCCATGGGGATGAAGGAAAGGTAGAACAGACAAGGTAGGTTGTCAAAGCACATGGCTGTAGAGGGCGGGATTCCTCGACCTCGTTTTCGCCGCTCAGTTGTACACGGGTGGATGTTACGTTACCCCTGAGAGCCGTGGATCGGGTTGTCTGCCGCAGGGAAGCGCGAGCTTATTGTGAATGAAAGGAATTATTTTCTGGTTTCGCTTCTTACCCTCGTCAATTCCCTTCATATGCTCAGCCGTCCTGAGAAGTCTCAAGTGGCGTACGTACTGGGACCACGTCAGTATTTCTGTTGAAGCAAATTCTAGAGGCTTATAGGAGCGCGATGTCGAAGCCAGAAGCCGGATGGCACCTTCAGAGAGCGTCTTCATCGTACCGGAGCGCAAGCCTGCGATCAATCCGATAACATTGCTAACCGCCCGCCATTGATACAAATCTTTGGAACCTCGCAGTGGCTGTACGCCGCTGTGCCTCAGCAGGTCTCAAACTTCCGGACTGGTTCTCGCGTCACCTCACACACGCCTTGCTACTGATGTAGACGAATCCTATTCGAAGCCTCTGCCAGTTAAGATTTTCGCCTTCAGGGGTTTCACACGTCTTCTAGCCCCGAAGCAGACTTTGAAGAGTAGTAAATCTCCTCTTTGGATGTCCTCAACGCCATTGTTCCAGGACTAAGTATGCTTAAGAAACAGGATGTGGTCCTCGGATCGCCAAACTCATGTATAAGATAAAACATGTCACACGGCGACTATGGCATTAAATCAAGAGCTGTACTACTTCACTGCTCGTCATTATTCTCTCTCGACTTGCTACGGTAGCCAGTCAGCAACGGAAGCCCCTGGAGGCTGACAAGAAGGCTTTGACGCTGACTTGGTTCAAGATCGTTAAGCCATCTTATACTTCTGGTGAAAGACCTCGCAAATTTGAAGAAGCCAACTTAGGACGGCATCCTTAAGAAGTACGTGTTTGGCTAGAGCCGCCTCTACGACAATGGAGGCATGTCGACCATCAGTACTCGGGCTGCGCATCCGGTCCATCTACATCTGCGATATATACTAGGCATCACCCTTTTCAATCATCCTTTAACAAGGTTGTCGCTATGGTATCGTGTGCAGCATTATTGACCATCTCTGTCTCTCGACTCTAACTCAGTCTGTTCCGCTGCTCGGGACGCATTTCCATTGATCATATAATTGGGCAGTACCGAGTGAAGATTCAGAATTGCATCAAGTGACGTTGTTACTTCATATCACTTTTAACTGTTTGAGCAGCGTATACCTACACTGGAAATTGACTGGCTTTCAGTTTCTTGACCGAAGATGTCTCCTAGAATTGGATTTCTCCATCAAACCTCACCAAGGTGTCAACCCTTCAATCAGGTGTTGTTATCTTTGTATAACCCAGTGCCAATATCACTACGTCCATCGATCCTGCCTTCATCACCCGTCGACCTTTGATGAATACATTCACTTTGGAAATGCTCTAGCCTATGTGTGCTGATGCCACGTTCACAGTCATTCTGGTAACTTTGCAGCTAACTATTGATTCATCGCACAAGAGGCAACGGAACAAATTATATATTAAGGCTAAAGAACGCGACAAAAATAGGTTTCGGGATGGTATGAGCCAGTTCTCTAGGCAAATAGTTCGTCAGTGAAGTTTATACCTTCTCTTTGTATCCCCTCTACAGCATGATCTTCCCGGATGAAGGCAGGGATTACTGTGGCGATGTGCACGGCGCCAAACAATAGCGAATCCTAGTAATGACATCAAGTAAAGCATGTGGCAATTCCCATTTCGTTGTGTTTGCGCTCGCACGAGACATGGAACTGATCGAAACTAACTCGAGGCATTGTCGAGGGGTGGGGTCGTAGCGAGACAAACGTCTTAAATCCATGATTTATCGAGATTAACAAGAGAGCCAAGTGAATTGGTTTCTTCACATCCACCAGAATACAATATTACAAAGTGAGAACGCAAGTTGATACTGGCGATAGTAAGTGAAAATCGTGCGGTGCCACGTCATCATGCTAATAAACCGAGGAACTTTTCAGTCGTCTTTCAGGATGGACCAGAAAAGAGATCTGAGGAGACCGATTTGTATGCCGAGCAGACTCTCCGTGGTGTTGGTGGAGTTTCACAGCTCGAGGTCAAGGTCCTAGGTCCACGGGCTTTCTCACTCTAGGTATCGTATGAATTCAATCAAGAAGACTTGGTAAGTTACAAAGACAGTTTGATTAAGTAAATGAGATATCCGAAGAGCACAGGTTTTCTCTCAAAACCTTCCATTGTGAAGCAGGTGCGAGATAAATCCCGGTCATCTGCCTCTTTTTACGGCGTTTGATGTTCTAATATCTGGTTGCTAGCCCAGCTCAGCAATCTACTACCATTGTGAATCCAAGTTCTAACCATGTTCCTGAAAAAATGCCAGACACGTAGAATACAGGAGCTTCTGAAAGAACAGTTGACCCACTGCTTGATAAAACTGACCTGAGCAGAGATGCCGGAGCCGAATGTTGGCAGTTGTCAGGGTGTTGTGGTCAGCTAGGACGAAAGAATCAGTCATCGCCAAGTTAGCTTCTCTATAAAAAAACTAGAGAAATTTACAATGGTTGTAAGTCGTCAAAAGAAAATCAAATCTAGGTTCAAAGGAGACATTCAGAAGGCGTTGGAAGACAGAAAAGCATGCCGTCTCATCCTCGGAGATTGGTTTCAGTAGGTTGTCATGAGGGACACTTGGAGAAACATCAAAATATCTCATCGTAGTCTTCTCTTTGAGTCTGAGAGTTACTGCCCAGTCTCACGGCGTCCGGTTTCGTGGTCGTGAGATCAACTGACCGGGTTTCGAGGGCGGTCCCAGGGGCTCTTGTTCACCTGCCAAATTGCCTATTCCAGACGAGTGAGACCCAACATTCTGGCGAGAGAATCAGCGGAGTCTGAACAGCAAAATCCAAGTTATTGACCATAGATCTGTGAAGATATCTGTCTGGTGAGTGATGGTTACCATGATTCCTCGACCATGTCCGAAACCGAGACCACGGATGTCCGCATCACGCGAGAGCATCTAAGGGTTTTGAAAAGAACTGCCAAGACCAAAATACCAGTCACAGAGAGGACGAACGTTGTAAAATTGTACAACTAGCAGCATTGTGCTCATCATCTCTGAGAGACCATTGGTTTGTGATACGTATTATGGTTGTCCATCTTGCATCGGACTATATAAAGGTATGGACGTGATACTGGCAGATGGCCAAGAACCCTCAAGTTGGGCAACATCGACAGAGAACGTCTCCGACCATCCAAACAACGTCGAATCATGCTCTTCGGGCGTCATGACAGGGAAAACGACCGACGGCCGTTCTCAGGGACAGGAATTCATGAAATAATGCTCGGACTGACAAGTGGTCATGGGCATGCCAAGGAAACCGCGGCTTACACGGCTTTAGTGGCTGGAAGAGGCTGACCAGAAGCCATGAGAATAAACACACGTCCATCATATTCATCACGTCATTAGGGGAAAGACCGCCAGGCTAGGACGTGATTCTCATCACGCAACATCTCTAGATCCTGTCGCCTCTGAGAGACCGCTGTGTGCGATCAGTCATTAAAAAGCTGGCAGCAGGATGGACTGCGAACCAGGGACGGAATGAATCCAAGGCGGTCAGTGGGGCTTACAAACACGACTTCTCCGCCGTGGACGTGAGCGACGTCGTGCTACGGGGGCTCTTGACGGTATGCAGTCACTCACGGGAGGGCGTCATTAGTGAGCCATCTGCCGCTGACGACGGCTCAGGTAAACAAAATTGTCTCTCTTTCAAGAAGGACCAAGTTCTTTGCTCTCCTAGGCACCTTGACGAGGTTTCCCATATGATGAGCAGACTCCCAATGTGGTCCTTACCGGGCTGATGCAGAGACTCGGGACTCTTGGAGGACGGACAACAATTCCGCTGAATCTTCGCCGTAGAAACATGAAGTCATTGATTCAGCCCCCTCTTCAGCAACATGGCATAGACCATGAGGTGCACCGCACGCAGAACGGGCAGAAAAAAAAACCTCAAAGTTTCGGGAAGAAGCATCCATTCTTTTAACCTTCCCATCATGGAGAAAGGACCACAAAGAGCAATCGCAAGATGATCCGGACGGAAAGCCCAGCAGTCAGCCAGCCGGAAAGATTTCATCATCACCAAAAAAAGGCCGTCGTCATCCAAGGCCAAAAGTGCCCCCGACGCAAGAATCCGAGAGACCCAAACACGCGATATCCTTCGGCAACACGCCGGTACCGCTCTAAGGCGACGACACCTCACTTCACACACTGTGTTCGTTTTTGGGATGGGGGAACCACTGACCACGATGAATGTGTACAGGCCCGTGAACGCCTCTCTCTCTCTCTCTCTCTCTCTCTCTGCGTCTGTCTCCCTGTCCTAGGATAATGTCACCGACTCCTGACGCAGGCCAACCCCGTCCCCGGACATCCCGCAAGACAAGGACACGAAAAAGGGAAGGGGAAAAAAAGGAAGACACATGCACACACACACACACACACACACAAAGCATCCTCGGAAGCAGGCTAGCCCCAAAGACCGGAATCCCTCAAATCCCATGCGTTGGAGACAAAAAGAAACTATGACCAGAAACCGATCCCGCCGCCCCTCCCTGACTGAAATGCTGAAGCACCTCGCGAGTCGACTGCCTGCCTGCCTGCCTGCCTGTGTCCGCCGGAGCGGAATCGGCGGAGGCTGCGGCGGCAGCAGTGTTAGTTGGTGGGAACTCGAGCCACAACTGGGGGGGGCGCGCTTTTCCACCCACACATCTTACGCATAAGAGGGACCGGGAGCGGCTTTTTGAAAACAGCCGGAGTTGCGAATCATGTGACGGCAGGAGTCCCCCCCCCCCCGAATGTGGGAGAGGAGAAGTCCCGGCGACCGGGTTGCTCCAGCGTAAGTTTGACGGAAGCAGGGCGGGCGAGATCAGTCAAGAGACTTTGGTTTTCGGGACTTGTCCGTCCCAATCGTCGTGCGACTTTTTGAGAGCCCCAAACTTTTCGAGACCCGAGGCTGACTTTGAGTTGCTGTTGATCGTTGTTAGACGTCATTATCACGATTGCAAGAGTGAGACAGAGAGTTTGTTTGAACATAATGAAAATTCGATTGATTATCCGACCGACCCGACCAACGCCAGAACAATGGTCTTTTGTTACAATTAGAAAAAATCGGGGGCCATTAGTGACAGTTGTTTGGTGTGATGCACGCGATTACCGGCGTCATCCAGAAAGCCCCTATCCAAAACCCCCTTAGAAGCCCAACATCTTCCCTCTCCTCTATGATATGATGTTTTTTGAACCAAATAAAAGAAAATTTGCAGAATGCTTTGTGTGGGAATGAACACGCTGTCGCAATGTCTTTCGCACTTTGAACAAGACTCTATTAACCCATCTTGTCTTTTTTGTGTGTTTAACCCTCCTCGACAACGGTGCGGTTGGCAATGTAGAACCTCTCGCCCTTGTCGTCCTTCTCGTGCTCGAGGGCGACCTTGCTCAGCTGAGTCAGGACGTTCTCGATCAGAGTGTCGGTGACGCTGCGCTTCTTGCGGCCCATGTCGTTGAGGCTCTTCATGTTGGTCATGACGTAGTAGACGAGAGCCATGACGATGGTGACGGCGACCGAGTAGACGAAGACGACGCAGACGGTGACGAAGTCGGTGCGGCCGTTGTCGGACAGGAAGCGGTTGAGCGACGGGGGGGAGGCGGGCTCGCCACGGCCGCCAGAGAACCAGCCGAAAACGCAGAAGAGGATGGACAGGACGTCGACGGCGGCGATGGCACCGATGAGCTGGAAGGAGGGGAAGGTCTCGAAGCCACGGGTGACGAAGATGAGCCAGTTCTGGGTCAGGGAGATCTCGAGGAAGAGAATCTCCTGGATGGAGCCGTACTCGTGGATGACACCACCGTCGGTGAGGTACATGGTGCCGCGGAGGACCCAGGTGCCGGCGGCGAGCAGGGTACCGAGAACGATGGAGATGATCCAGATCTTGGGGAGCTGCCACTCGACGGGGCGCTTCTCGAAGTGGGCGTTGTCGTACTGCAAAATTGTTAGATACTGCGGGTAGTAGTCTGCAAGTGAGGGGTACTTACGGCAACGGCGATGGTGGCCAAATCGGCGAAGAGGGCAAGGAAAACGATAAGATCGGCGCGGACAGTTTCGTTGATGATAATCATGGACGAGACCAAGTAGATCTCAAGATGCAAGCAAAGAGCGATACGGTACTGAATGTAGGCCTTCATGCGCTGGAAGATCTGGCGGGAGAGCTTGATAGCAGAGACAATGGTGGAGAGACCGGGGGCAAGGAAGACGATATCGGCGGCGGCCTGGGCGGCCTCGGTGGCACCCTCGACGGCAATACCACAGTCGGACTTCTTCAGGGAGGGAGCATCGTTGACACCGTCACCAGTCATGGCAGTCAAGTGACCACGCTGCTGAAGCATCTCGACGACCTGGTACTTGTGCTCGGGGAACACCTCGGCGAAACCGTCGGCGCGCTCGCAAAGATCGTGGATGGAAGTGCCGGCCATGTCGGAGTGCAGGAGCTTGTCGGAGTTGTAGACCTTGGTACCAAGCTGGAGCATGCGGCAAGTCTCGACGGCGATGGCGTGGGCGTCACCAGTAAGCATCTTAACCTGAAGACCAAGGGCCTGAGCCTCAAGAATGGTCTGGCCAGTGTCGGAACGAGGGGGGTCGAACAGGGACAGCATGCCGAGCATCTCCCAGGGGCCATCCTCCTCCTTGACGGCGACGGCGAGCGAACGGAAACCACGGCGGGCGAACTCAGCAGCCTTCTCCTTGAACAGGGCGGACTGCTCCTCAGTGCAGTCGGTGAGGGCGAGGACAGCCTTGGGGGCACCCTTGGCGCAGGTGTAGCGGACTCCACGGTGGGTGGCGATGGCGGTGATACGCTTGGAGACGGGGTCGAAGGGGGTGAACTTCTCGGTCTTCCAGCCGTCGGCGATGAGCTCCTTGGCCTTGGGGTAGCGCTTGAGGGTGAGAACGGTGATCTTGTCAATGGGGTCGAGGGCCTTGATGTTGTGCGAGGAGGCGAGAGCGGCGACAGCCATCATCCAGTTGATGTCAACACCCTCCATGACGAAAGGCTCGCGGACGGACAGCTGGTTGGCAGTGAGGGTACCGGTCTTGTCGGAGCAGAGAATGTCGACACCAGCCAGGGACTCGATAGCGGTAAGCTTCTGAACGATAGCCTTCTCCTCGGCGAGGTAGGCGGCACCGACGGCGAGGGTGGTGGTGGTAACGCAGGGCAGACCGATGGGGACACCGATGATGAGGAGAATGAGAGCGTAGTGAAGCAGGTTGACGGAAGAGCCCTCCTCGGAGACCTCAATGTTGCGGTAGAAACCACCGACCCAGGCAGCGAGGATGAAGATGACGACGAGGACGAGAAGAGTAGTACCGATGGAGTTCATGATGGCCTTGAAGTGACCCTGGTCCTGAGCACCCTGGACGAGCGAGGCGGTCTTTCCGACGAAGGAAGCCTGGGCGCCGTGGGTGACAATGCAGTAGGCCTTGCCGCGCTTGCAACCGGTGGTGTAGTAGACGGTGTCGGTCATGAACTTGTCGACGGCGAGAGACTCACCAGTCATGGCAGACTGGTCAACGGCGATGATGGCGTGGCCGAGCTGCGGGTTTCCACCCTCCTCTCCGTCCTCGTCGAACTTCTCACGGTTGGGGGACATGACATCCTGAGCCTCGAGTTCGGCCTTGTACTGGGTGTAGCCGGCCGGGTTGTCGTAGTCGCAAATCAGGCGGGAATCAGCAGGGACGACGTGACCTTCCTCAACGATGATCTGAAAGGTTGTTTGTTAGCGTCTGTTTGACTTTGGCGACCCAACTCGGTGGGATGGTGTTGAGACGACTTACAATGTCACCAGGCACGAGCTCACGGGCGCGGATCTCCTCCTCCTTGCCCTGGCGAATAACACGGGCCTTCATGGCGATGTCACCCTTCAAGCTAGCGACGACGTCGGCAGCCTGCTTCTCCTGGTACCAACCGACAGCGGCGTTGAGCAGCAGAATAGCCACAATCAGGCCGGCATCGAGCCAATCTTGCAGAGCAAACGCGAGGATGGCAGCAGCCTCCATGACTGCATTGGTGAATTAGCGTTTGGTCGGCAGTGTTTCATGCGGTCATGCCAGTCCGAAAGAAACTGGTGGTCTTGGCCACAGCGTTTTTGGGGGAAGAGGGCTTTGGTGCTTACCGTAGAGAATAGGACCTTGGAAGAAACCGATGAACTTGAGAAGCATGTTCTCCTTCTCGGTGGTAAGCTCGTTCCAGCCAGTGTATTTTCTGCGGCGCTCGACCTCCATGGGGTCAAGACCGGTTCGCATATCGGTGTTGAGCCAGTCCGGAGGGGTAACGAAAGAGCTGGCGCCGGAGGCACCATCAGCCTTCTTCTTCCAGAACATCCAACCCGGCACCTTTTCTGAGGAGGCGGCTTCCTCCATCTCCTCTGGTTCCGCATTGGGATCCCGGTACGTGTCGATGTAACGGACCAGACTGTAGTTGCCGAGTAGTTAGCATCGTGCCTCTCTCTCCTCATGAGGGACGTATGTGTTAGTGGGTGAGGGCTGTGTGTGTAAGACGTACGATCGGTATTCATCGTTAGTGCCGCTTTCACCCTGAGCACCCTCAACCCGGTTGTTCCTTTGGCGTTCCTGGAGGAAGTTGCCCGTCTCCAGGTCTTGGTCATCCTCCTCGGTGCTGATGGGCGTCGGGTAGTGCTTGTTACCACCCTTGCCGATCAGACCGGCCATTTTGAAGGGAGCCATGGTGACGGCGGATTACAGTCCAGCTGTAGCCAACAGAGCCAACAAGCCAACAAGAGTACGCAGGACAGGACAGGTCGAGAGTGTTTGGGGGTGTAAAGGAAGGGATGGAGGTAAGGAGGGACGAAAGGGTGAAGAGGTGGAAGGCTAGAGGAAAGAGGACATGAATCACGGTGGGAGAGCGGGCATATTATATTATCTGTCAAACGGCGAGGCCGGACGGGTGTGAGTGGGCGAGCAGCTTCCGCGGATGCGCACAAAAAAGAAGATGGGACCAAGGCATGCCGGGAAGGCAGACTGGCTTGGGGCGGGCTGGCATAACTCGCGGCAAGAGCACGTACACACACACACACACATATGCACACGAGTAGGTGTGCTGGAGGTCCCAGATGGAGGCAAGGCAAGGCCAGGCCAGACCAGCCAGAGACACGAGAGATACCGCGGCGGCGTGTGTGAACAAGGGACCGGCGTGTAGCTGCGTACCCCGTCTTGCTCGGATCAACGCCAAGAAGTTGCAAGCATCAAAACAGATGCGGGTGAGGGAAAACTCCACACACTGTGACCGGGCGACATCGATGCTATTTCGAGCAATCAGCGACGACGGGACTTTCTTGCCGCTGGGGCGGGTAAGGTATGAGAAGGGACGAAGATACACAGTGACAAGAGAGAGTCCCAGGGGACGGACGACGCAGGAGAGCAGCGAGAGAGACTGCGGGCAGGGCAGGCCAGAGGAACCACGACGGCGGCGACGAGCATACACGCCCACCCACCCCCCGGGGCAAGGAAGGACGAGGGAACGACCAAAGGCGAGGCAAGGCAAGGCAAGGCAGGGCGAGGCAAGCAATAGCCGACCTGCTTCTTTGGAAGAGATGGGCAATTCTAGCGCAAATTTGCCAGGCCCCATTAGACGGGCCGACCTATCAAGACAGAGACAACTCGCTGTCTCATCTACCAGGATGTGAGGATGCAGTCCTGACAACAAGGGGAAGCCAGCTTGAGTCGTGCGTTTCGAGGAAGAACTCAATAGTGACTTGACGATGCGCGGGAGGAGCCCGTGGAGTTGGGGGTAGGCCGCAAGTCTCTGAGCACGGAAATAAAATGCCTCAGTGGTAGTATGAGTGTACCACTTGGGGGGGAACGGGGTTGAACGGGACGGGTAAGGGCACAACTATGAACGTGAACAAAGTGAGATAAAAAAAAAAGTAGGACTGGCTGGACTTGACACAGGCTCCAATTCCGAGATTTCGTCGAAGTGTGGTGCTCACGGGCCAACCCCCCGCGCAAGTCATAGGCCTGTTGTTGAAGGTCTCCCCCCGTTGTCTCTCCGTCTCCGTCGCTCTCTCTCTCTCCCACTATCCCACTCTCGCGCGCCCTCACTCTCTCTCTTTGGTCCTGTCTCCCTAGCGGCCCCCGTCCTTGTTGGAGCGCGGACCCGGACACACCCCCCCAGTCAAGGACATGTTCCGTGGAGAGAAGAGACGTTTGACCATCTGGGACCTGGGACTGGGACCGAGACTGGGCCCTGGATGGCCCCCTCCACTCCCTCGTCCGGCCCCTTGGACGCGACGGTTTCAGCTCCGAAACCCACGTCACGTGACCGTCCATCCCGCTGCAGAACACAGATACGCCGTACCAATGTACCGAGCCTGCATCGCGCAGCAAAGCAACCTGCGTGCATGCACCGCACCGCAGCGCACCGCACCGCCAGAGGGTCGGCAGTATGTCCGTACAACTTCCGCCGTACAGTGCCCGTCCGCAGGGCCCGCACTTGGATAGACACCAGGATAGAGCCTCTGCCAAGCCCTGAATTGTCATGTCCACGTCTTGCCGTAGAACACGGCGACGCAGCTCTTGGCCCTGAGAGGCGCGCCAAGAACCCCCGGGATAGAGCGCGGCGGCGAAAAGAAGAAGGGTTGTCTCGACACCTGCAACATCCATGGCCGTCCATTGTCCAGTTTCCAGTCTCCCGCACAAGGTAAGACAAGGTCAGAGCCCCAGAATTCCGTCCCCGCCAAGTCTTTCCTTGGAAACACGCTCTCTCAACGATCTGCCTCGCGACGGGCCTTGGGGGAGACGTGGAGGGTAGGGGAGGATTGAGGCTATACCGCGTAAACCTCTTGCGCATCCCGCCGCGTGCGTTTGCTGTCTTGTCTCCTCGCCATTGGCCCTGTGCCGTCACTATGTTTAACCCAAAATCCCTTAAACACCCGGGGAGAAACCTGCCAAGACCTTTTTCCCCGGCCAAGCCAAAACCCAACTCGATCCAAGTGCGACTGCGGCGTCAAACGGTTGGGCTTTCCCGGAATAGTAAGGTGAGAATGTGGGTGGTAAGAGCGATTTAGCACCAATTGACTTGCACATAATGCCATTGGGGACGGCGGGGGGTGGGAAGGGAATGAATCAGCGTTGACCGTCATCTCGAAGCGGGCCAAGAAAGCAAGGCAGAATGGCGAGAGTCATTATTGCTCGTCGGAGGCGGCGCCCACGGCGGAAATGAGAATTGCGGCATGCATGCACTGCTTGAACTCGACGAATTGAATGATGTCCGGCCGAGATGGCAGCGCCACTTGGCCTCTTTTTTCCCACTTCATGTTCGTCATCTCGCTCGCGTCGGGGTGTGTGGAAGCGCACCGCAACTCGGCAAGCAAAGCGGGCATGGAAGTCGGAGGCGAGATTTGACGATGGAGGATGGATGAAGGCTGTTGCTGAGTGGCGAGCGACAGCTCGCAGAGTCGGCCGGGCCGGTGCACCACCGTGTGCCGACCGCCGACATTGAAGTGGTTCCCAGCAGATGGACGGAAGAATTCCTGCTAGTCAGCATGCGCCGGTTTGACGAGGTCATCTCGCGTTCCCTCGCGTCGACGGGCGACCCGTTGAGCGATCCTGCCAATCTGTCGTAATGGAATTTGGCCGCTGCTCCGCTGGCGCTGCGCGACGACGACTCAGGGCCGCTGGGAAACCGTTCGCGCGCATTGCTGGGCTTCATGGACGGCACCATGGCAATGCCTGCCAACGATAAGAGGAACACGGGACCGAAAAGAGAAAGGGAGCTCCTGGACCAGAGCTAACGAGGAGGGTCCCTGCACACGACAAGCCCCTGCAGAGCCCCAGGGAACCCACCGCGATCTCCATCAATCCCCTCGATCGAGTAGGGAGCATGGAGCTTTCAGGTGCCGTGGGGTTGACGTGCTGCGAGTAGCGCGGGCTAAGGGTATGGGTGTGGTGGGCGGCGTGGGTGCTGGGTGTGCGGCTGTGGCCAGTCAGCTCGTCGGGTTTCTCTGCCTTCTTTTCCTTCTTTTCGTCCGACCTCGCAGAGACGAGGACGGCGAAGAGGTGATGTGCTGGACCTGCATATGAGCGAGTGGGAGGGCGGGAAAGTTGGCGGAGATCGTCATTGCTGCGAGGCTTTGAGGCGGAGGGCATGGGCATAGGACGATGAGCCACGGCTGAGGACGTCAGGACGTCTGGACGTCTGGACTCTGCCATGCCACGGTGCTCGAGTGCCTGCACTAACAGCCAGTCAGCAAGACAAGAGAAGAGAACAGACAGCAGGCGGGCATCGAGAGTGGCAGAACGGACTCCCGAGCCAGCTTCAGCCAAGGCAGCCAAGAGATGTCGGGACTGGGCCCCGGAAGTCTCTCTGGTCTCTTGCTTGTCGCACGCAAGCGCAGGACTCTCTCACTCCCGAGTGTCGAGGCGAACCTGGAACAGCAATCGATCCTCCATCCTCCAACAACCATCCCCCATCCAGACTTCGGTGAAAGTCCCGCCGTCTCGGTGCAGCAGCCGTGTGGGTGGGCGGCGTGGGAGTGGGATGGGGGTCGCGCGAGACGACAAACACGGCAATTTTGCGGACCTTTTGGCTGGCCATTTGGGGCCCTGCCAGATGCCAATGGCACCTCATCCATGCCATACCATGCCGTGCTATGCCTCGCCTTGCCTGCCTGGTCAGCTTGCTGTACTGTTCTGACCCGCGGTGCCTGCAGATACGCTGCGCTGCGTTGCCTTGCGTTGCGTTGCGTCGTTTAATGGTTCTGTTGGGACCTTGGGTGTGGGATATCGGAGGAGCTGCAGGGGTGAGGCATGCATTGCCGGCATTTGTTGATCGCTGGCTCTCTTTTTTCTTTCTTGTCTCCCGCCAGTCGCCATCTTGTGGCCTCTTTTTTTCTTGTCCTGCTGCGTGCAGCGTGCGTGGGAAGGTCGTGGTAGTTGAAACAGCGCAAGAGATCAAACACCAAGGAAGGGACGAATGGGGGCCGGTGGCCAGGGATGGTAGAAGCTTTTGGACAAGACCGACCCTCGCGTCGCACGACTGGGATGTGCTCGGAAACAACCGCTTGGCGCGCGATCCGTGATCGCAGCAGGTGCGACTGGCCGGTGCTTGCTGCGGAACATAAAAAAATTTATCCAGCCTAAAATTTTGTGTCTGGCAGGAGCAGGGGGAAGGAAAAAAAAAGAAGAGGGAAAGAAGGACAGGGCCCAGCTTGCCAACATCAGCGCAAATCGCTCGAGTATTCTGCCGAGGCTGGGAACGCATGTGTTGGGCGTATCCGCACCCGCGTTCCTACCGTATCGTACAGTGAGGCAATACAATTAATTACAGTAAGGAACAGTACAGTACAGCACAGTTCAACACCGCGCCCCAAGGTTCGTCCGTCTCCATCTGTCCTCGTGCCTCGCAAAAGCGAGATAAGCCCTGGCCCAACTCAGCTTAGCCCCGGGGCTCGTTCGGGCTCGAATGGGAAATCTGGGAAATGAATCTGGCATCGAAGATGGCCGCCCCGACATCTGGCCCCCCTCCGAGAAGCCTCAGAAAGCATATCGCCAATGGGGCTTCACGTCATTGTCATTACCGATGCGAAGTTGCAGAATGCAAAGTAAAAAAGTGGCCCCGGACTCCAAGACAATCAAAGCCTCAATGGCCAAGACACTCAAATGACAAGAGAGTTATTTGCCGTGGCGTAGCTGACGGGTGGGGGGGACCAGTCACCAGCACAGGACCATTGGATCGGAGAGTAAAAAGGAAGCAAGCGAGAGAAGTTGTCACATCTCACATTGCGCAACCCGCATGCTGTTGCTGCATGGCATTACAGGGCACCGAGGCTTAGCTCTCTGGCCACGTTCGAAGAACCTTGGGTAAGTGCACCAGACACTGTGTGTGTGTGCGTGTGTGTGTGTGTGTGCAAGTCATGTCTCTGATGATGTGTGTACTTACATATGTGTGTGTATGTGTGTGTTGGCCGTGTCAATCGCAATCGTCAGCCTCCACGTGCCCTTATCGTCATGTCGCAAAACTCAATTGGCCTATCAGGAGCCGCGGTGGCGCGCGAGGCTGCTGATAAGCGCCCACCCGTCATCCACGTCCGCCTCTCTCTCTCTCTCTTCCTTCCAAGGAACCCCATTGACCACTGACAAGTCTCCCAAACCTCCCAGGCTTCAAGGGGAACGGCCGACGACAGTGGCGCTCGACTCGACACTGGGCCCGGGGCTTGGGGCTGGGACTGGGGCTGGGGCTGGGGCTCTCTTCTCTTGGAGGGGTCCGAAAGATTCGGATGGGTCCCTGGGAAATTTCCTCGGCCGTTGGTTCAGGTCGAGCAAAGTCCCGTCTGCAGTCCCACCGGTTCAGGTCCCAGTCCCGCCGTGCCTCCGCCGCGCGCGATAAGACGAGGAGCGCCTCTGAGAGGAGCGTCTCTGGGGGGGGCGAGGAAACGCAGTCGTCACCGAGTTACATAACCCGGCGGAGCAACAGCCTTTCGCTCTGCAGGACGCACGGCGGATAGTCGCGAGACGGTGGTCTCTCTCGGCCTGTCAGTCTCTACACCCTCACACTCTGCGTCCGTCTGGGTTGTGAGATGCAGCGCCAAGAACCCGCCTGCCACTCACCATCGTCCCAGCCCGCATCGCCGCCGTCCATCCACCGCACATCTCGCGCAGATCGCAAGACAGCAGACAACTCTCGCAGGCCAAAGCCACAGTGAAACGCAAGCTCTTGGGTGTCGAAAGGGCCGGAGAGTGCCTGAATGCCCTCCCAAGCCCCCAAGTCCCGGATCCCAAGTCCCAGACTACGCCACGCCAACGCCAACACCACTGTCACCCAGTGCGGGTGCGCCCGTCGACGTGATGCCCGCCCTAGTACAGCCGACGTCTGCAGATCGGCCACTAAACGCGATGGCGCTGCCCTCAGGGTTCCGGTGCGTCTTCTGGGCCAGGGGGGCAGGCGAAGGGGGCGGACGAGGAAACGTGTCGCGTGTATGCATTTGTGAGAGAATAACCGCCAGTGCATGGCCCTCGTCGCGCCTTAGTGCCGTGTCAAAAGGCCGCCGTCGTTGCTTATTCCTCCTGTCTGTCTGTCTGTCTGTCTGTCTGTCCGTCCGTCGTCCTGTCCCGTCCCGTGTCAAGAGAGACGGCTCTTGACACGGGCTACGGCGCTCGAGATGGGCATCATCCAGTGTAGAGTCGCAGTCGCAGTTGGCAGAGTCGCAGCCGCGAGGGCAACGTCGACGGACGTCGACGTCGTTGTCGTCGTTTTGGGACCCAGGCCCAGGTCCAGTTCCTGCATTGCCAGGGTTCACGTTTGACGCCGCACAGCTAAATCCTCAGTGCAACCCTCCACGTCCCGGCCGGACCCCCCCTCGTCCAAACAGAACGAGAGGCCTGACCGCTTGTGGCATTTTGGACGGTCGATCGGTTTTGGTGTAACCGTAAGAGCGTGTGGGTGTGCCTTTTTTTTGTGCCTGCCCCAAAAGTCGATTCGGTGACAGAAATGGCGCGGGAAAGAACGGGAAAGAGTCGAGACACGACCACGACTCTTGACACGACTCTTTCTTCTTGCTGGTTCAGACCGTTCCAACGTTTCGAACTCCGGCAGCAGCGACTGGCAAGGCTTTCTAATTTTGTGCTGCAGCTGCTGTCGTCCCGTACCGTAAGAAAGAGCGCACATATAATGCGCACAAGATAGGTACCTACCTAGGTAGTATACGTACAGGAAACAAAAATATACAGGACACAGGGCGTGGCGTTGCATTTCTCCCCATGTCGTCAAAACGAATTGACAAACGGCTTCACTCTGACTGAAACGGGAGAGCTCGCCGAGCCCTGGAGGGGCACTCCATCCCACTTGCTCCCAGAACGGACTCGACTCTCGTCGTGTCCCCGCTCCAAACCTCGTTTTCATTTTTTGTGTGTCTCTTTTCTCCGCCCAGCTTGGTGCACAAGGCGCGGCGTACATGCTCAGGTACGGATATATGTACGGCATACTTCCCTTCCATTGGCTCTGCGGTGGAGACGCCCCCCTTAGCTGCGGCGGTAATAACACACGGAAAGAGAGAGAGAGAGAGGCGCTGACAGGCGCGAAGCGGGGAGAAAGGGCCCCTCTCCAATTATCCATTATTCCCTCTTGTCGCGCGCGCCGCATCCATCCCTCTCAGGGCCCAGGTCCGGAATTGAGGAGGAGCCTGGAGCTGCTGCTGCTGCACTCGCGCGCCGAGGTTCCATCTCCAGGTCCCTGAATATTGGCCGAATATTGGTCCAATGGATTCTGTCCTGGTCTGGTCTGGGCGCCTTCTCCCCTCCCCGCTCCCATCCTGTGGGAAATTCATCGTCGTGCCTCCACTCCCAATGATACGAAGGCGCCGTTTTCCCGAAAATCTCGTCAAGGTTGACCGCGCAACACCGTCATCCCGCCCACCAGCTGCAGATGCTGGTGCTGGTGCTGGTGCTGGTGCCGGTGCCGGGCCCCTTTGCTGCCGCCTGCTCTGCTCTGCCCTGCCTTGCTCCTTGCTCTCTCTCTCTCTCTCCTGCTCTCCTCGCGCCGCCGTACCCCCGGCTCGCGTTTTGTTCGGTCTTTTGCTCTGCATCGTTCGGATCTTGACCGCAGATTTGGCCGCAGATTACGATTCACCACCGGTCTTTGGGGCCTTGCTAAGCATATTAGCGCGATGCCGGCTCATATTGCTGATCCATCGATCGTCACTGACGCGGCCACTCTTTCTTTCTCCATAGTCCTGCTGTCTTCCTGACTGGCTGACACTATACGGACTGTGTTCGCTGCTCCTCGACAACTTGATTCCAGTGCGCCCTCGGCCGCTCCTCTTCTCCAGCCCGCCATTACCTAACACGAAGCCCGCCTGCTCCAGAAAAAAGAATTCAGACTCGTTGGGTCCCCACGGGGGTGGACGGCGGTTCCAGGACGGTCAATCCCTCTGTGACGCTTCCCATTTGCTGCCTGGGTTTGGTTTCTTGGCGGAGTGTCGGGTTGCTGAATCAGTAACAGGTCCCCCAGGCTGATAATAACTCGCGGCACGTATCAACCTCGACTCTGGACGCCACCGGCGGTAGATTATTTTTGTTGCAAACAGTGGCTCGTGCAACCCGCCAACCACCAAAGAGACGTAGAGCAAGAACCAGAGTACGGTCCAAGAAAAAAAAAAGTCTGATTGGCGTGATTCTCGCTCTCCCGAGCTGTCAAGGCCTCCCCTCGTCTTGCAACCACACTCAAACTCTCCGCCCTTGCGCGGAGGCCGTTCATTCGAGGACCTCCGGTCTTGGCGCTCCTCAGAATTGTGATCACCGTCATCTCTACAACGGCCTTTTCTCCGGTGTGCTCCCCAAATAGTGAATCTCTGACGAGGACGACGTCTGCCGGTGGGAGTGTCGTTCGGAGAAGTGAAAAAATCCGCCAAGCCACCTATCTGGGGGGAAAAAGCTTTGTTCCCATCGTCTTGGCTGTATTGGCAAGATCGGCGCCGAGAAGAGATGCGTTTCTACCGCCGCTGCCTTTCGGGTAGATTGCCTATGCTAAGACTTTTTTTTTTTCTCGGCCCCAAGACTTTTTTTGTTTTCTCTTGTGGCCTTATCGACCTTTCTGCCGTGGCCTTTTCTGCCAAGAAAAGTTGCAACAAAGGTCAATCCCAAATTCGTCTTCTCATCAATGCGGACTTCAGCCGAGACTTCTGATGCTGAGTGATGTCCATAAACACCGCCAGATTCCAATCTGTCCACATTGGAAGGACAACCATGCCCAAAGTAAAAATAAAAAATAAAAAAAAACCTCCGAGTGTGTGATTTGAACGTTGGAGTGACGGGTAGGATGGACGTCCGGCGCGGACGCCGCCACGGCCCGCCGGTCACATATCACTTTGGCGCAAATGCCGAAGACACACAAGACATGAGAAGATCCGACGTGCGCCCAACACGTATCTGATGTGCCCCATCAGACGCCGCAAGATTCTCAAACATACAATAATAGACCGTGAGGTGTCAACGGACTGCAGATCTGGGGAGGAGGGGTGGGCATGGGGGAGACTGTCAACCCTTGGGGCATATATCAAACAGCAAGTGGCGTTCTCTTGGCGGCCGGGGGAGATGGCATTCGTCGATGTGATCTTACTGATACCTTTCAAGGGCAGCTCTCAAACAAATCTTGGATGATAGAGAGGTCCCAGACTGAGTCGGTGGGCTTCTCCGTAAACGGTTTCTTCTTCTTCCATTCTTAGGTCCATGCAGTAGTGAGCTGATGGCTTCGAGACGATTCCCCCGGGCTGTTGTTGAGGATTCTTTCTGACACTCCTTCTTCCCTAGTCACTACGTATCTTTCTGGGGAGGCTTTCACTATCAAGATGGAGGCCGTTCATGTCCTTCATTGTCGCGAATCAGGGCTTCAGTCGACCTGACAAATGCCCGGCTTGCGAACCAAGTAGCAGCAAACAACACCTCGGCAAGTCATACTACTCTTAGGATGCTTCGAAGATAATATCACAGGAACAGATAAGATTTCGATTAGTTCATTAGACGAAGCACGTAAACGGGCACTGCTATCCCTCGTCCTTGCTTCCCATGGCGATGCTTCCTGTCTGATGGACACTCTCCTATCATGTTTCCCTGATGCCGGGGTCAGAGATGCCTGATGGCAGCGCACAAAACGGATCTCAGACTTGTCTTGGCGAGCGTATGCCGAGTTGAACAAGACTAGATACGTCGAGGAGGTGGTTGGTAAATGGCTCAGCAGAGGAATAAAGTACGGCGGTATTGGAACACGACAAATACGCGGCAGGCGAGGAGACACGTTGGCAGAAAAGACGCATCTTGCTTCTCGGGTGGCCCAGACAGCCCCCTTTATCAACGAGATACTGACGTGAACTGAACTTCTCACATTTCTGGCAGAGAGTGAGGTACGCCGCGGTCGACACATGAACCATCGCTGCTGCTTCTGAAACCTGCTTGGTCCAGCTCAGTGCCGCTGGAGTTGCTCCTGCGGACCTCGGCACGAATTAGACGCATGGCTAGAGCATGGCTACGTTTCCTGAGTTTGGAGACTTTGGTGAGGTGGCCGACGAACGCGGTTGCCCCAGCTGTCCTCTGCCAAGGTAATGCCACTGGCCGGGTCTGAAGGATGCGACCATTCTGTTTCTCCAGTCTTCACTGCCAGACTACTCTATTCTGAGTCGGAGCCAGGTTGAAGTAGATACAAGATACCTCTGTGGTTCCCGTTGGGAAGCCCCTAGAGAATAGAGCCTTGACCAAGGTGTGAGAGACACAGCCATCACCGCAGCCTACGACGACAATGACGATGTGAATCAGACTTCGTCATACGGGTAGCTTGCCGTGTAATTTCTGACTGTATGAGAAAGCTGCGAAGGGAATAGGCCTGTAATGAGGAGCCCAAATAGAACGGCCATGGCCAACGACGAGACAGCAAACTAAGCAGTTGACCAGCATGGGTAAACTCTCGTCATTCTTACGCGTCAATCAAGACACCAGGAGGCAAATACCACAACATAACGGTGCCATCGGCAGGCGGTGAGTTTGTCCTTCATTAGAAAGCTGAGTCACAGTTGCGATGAGGAATGCAAGAATCCCTCGCCCCTACCTCTAGTCTTATGGGACCGACTTAACCACGGCCGGCATTCTGTTGGCACGTCACGCGCCAACCCTCGTATAAGTAGCGTGGAGGATAACACTGGCTCTAGACAGCTTGCTAGTGACTCTTGTATGTGAATTGTGATTGAGTAAATACATCCTCATATCTTTAGCAAACCGTCGACAGTACGTTGCTTCAGCCGCCAGCACGTCTCGGCGTCGTCGAAAGCGTTTGCAACGGCTTTACTCTCGACACAGAAGAAACAACTAGACCGCTCTTTTTCGTTTCCTCGATCCGTAATAAGAAACCCAGAGCTCCTGCCCGGCCACTCCCATGGACAATCCGACCAATCGTCAGCCCTATGCCCGAGCTGCTCCGGCGTCCGCCCTGTCGGCCGGGCTTCCGGAAACCAACCCCGGTTCGACGGTCGAAACACTTGGCAAAGCCCAAGCCAGCGCGTACGGTCGTCACCGGCTGTCAAATGTTTTTAATATGGAAGAAACAACGTGACGGGGATGGGTGAGGGAAGGCGAGCAACAGCCGGGATCGACCATTTTCGGGAGGTCACGGACGTTGGGCCTGAGCAATACTCCAGTCGCGGAGTACCGGGCGCGACGGATCAAAGCCGTTGATGAACTTAGCCATCAGATGATTGAACCTGATGATCATGTGAAGGAGAAAGGTCCTTGTCCAGTGTGAGCCTCGTGCGTGGACTACGACACTTGGGAAAGTCCTTGGGCATTGTCGTTTTGATCGTTAGCAGCAACAGCCAAAATGGCTGAGCCGCATCTCGTTCCCCGTGACGCCATAATTGTATCCAAGTCGTATTTCCCATCAGTGGTATGGCGTGTATTTCTATTTCTAACGTGCCTGTTGAGGTCTGCCGGAGCAAGGACGCCGGAGGACGCTTTCTCGCACTCCCATAACCAGTTGATGAGAGTTTCAACCAACTGGGCCTCTCCCACTTCTTGACTCCATCAGTTTCTTTCTCATCCATCTTGGCCCTGAACCCCCGTAGGAATTCATCAAACAGGGCGGTGTTGCGTATCACTATCTCGACTTCATGTTGATCTGCAACTCTATTCTTGACCATCCGCGAAGTAAATATCTCAAAGAGTGTGGGCGCCTCCACTTTGCCGTAGCTACCAAAGAAAGTCGACGCAAGTCACTAAAAGAGTCAGAGTACGATTGTCCACCCCTTTGGTTACTGTTCCCGGCAGTGAGGTGCAAGTTGGATCGCACTCCTAGACGAGAAACACCCCGTTGGAAACGTGTTTATGATCCAATGAAGCGCTTGGCGTGTATCCATGGCTGTCTTCGATCACTCTGATCTCAGCATCTTTTTGATATTGTCTGCAGTTTGCCGTCAGCTTCGAATTTATCTCTTGCAGGCCCTGGAATGTATGACTCTGAAGACAGCATACGCAGTGCTGGGGGGCTCGCAGGTCTATGCTAATATCCGTCTTGCTGGAGAACCAACTGTCTCATATTCAACCGATATCGCGATTATGTGAACGTGTAAAAATAATCTGCAAGAGTAAAATAAGAATACAATTCAACAACGACAGTTGTTCTTCCTCATTCTTAGACCCCAGTTGGACGACTACCTTGCCTTCGCCAAACCGCAGTGGACCGCCGGGATACGTCTCAGAGACTCGTGATCAGATGTCATCAGCTTATCGTTATTTGTTCAAAGTTATCATCATCTGTCCAGGCCTTCTCTTGTGGGATCGGCACCGAGCCACGGGTCTGCGTGTATTGCATTCCCAAGTCGACGTATTAGAACTGATGGCTGCAGTGGAAGAGAAACCTATCATTCTAGATAAATTCTCTGTCAGTGATCGGTGGCCGAACATATTCACGACGTGGGACTCAAGGGGATTTGCTCAAGACCATGACATGAGTCTCTCATTTCATTCACTTGAGGGACAGCGAATCTGGCGATCCGGTCAACCAGCGACGACGAACAATAGTGGTATTGAATAGCCTTGATTCGAACCTGGGAGATACTCTCGCGGCACGAAATCAGAAGCTGGTAGAATTGATCTGCAGCCTTACGGTAAGTCTCTTTAGCGAACCACATGAACTCCACGACAGCGTGGACGTCACCGTGCTTCGATGCTAGCAGGAGGACGTCGTGCCTAGCCGCTCACCGAAGAGCCTGTCGTCTTTGTTGAAACACGTCCATGTCTTCGAATATCGCGGCGTTTGCATAGCAGTCACTTCTTGTTGAAGTGTCGAACACCTACCAGTGCTCTCATCTGAAAACCTCAGATACGCGGACGAGCAAGAGCGAATGTGACTGTGGCTCAGTCCCCATTGATTGCCAGGATCAGTCCCTCGACGATACATTTGAAAGCTCGCATAAGGGGGTAGCTTAAGTAGTGAATCACTCACAGGGGAAAGTCCCGAGGAAGATGCCACTGTTGATGTACACCCACCTGTGCTGGACCTTGAAACTTGTCCTTACGGCCAGATCGATACTGGAACTGAGGACTGCGATGGGGGAAACGGCTCGCATCACCTGTTTCGGATATCCAAAATCAGGGAGGTGACACCGGCCGCTGGAAAGCCGTCCGAATGGCGGGAGCAGGGTACGTGATCATTTTGTATGACATTCCACAGGCCCAGCAGAGCATGGGACTCTTCAGCTGTACCTCAAGCTTTTGCGGATTTCCTTCTCCTTGTATCAGAAAGAGCAGCCTCTCCTGCGAAGAGCGAGTAGAACGCTACCACCCTCAGAGGAATTTGGATCATGAGGCACCCATAGCATCTGAAATTGGGGTGCCGGCACCGTTGTGGGATGACCCAAGCAACATACATCTCCCAGTGGATATTTCCTTGGCTTTAGAGCCGGCTTTACTCGTCATGTTGCCGCAACTATGCTCATCTGATCGCACTTCCCTGCCTGACTGTTGTCCCGAGAGTTGAAACCTCGACGCTTCTGCAAGGCGGAAGGAAGGCAGCATTCTACTTGAAAGTGAGCGAGGAGAGGCTTAGGCCGACATTATTGACTGTGCGAACGAGACAATAACTCGCGGGGGATCAAGGAAGTAGGCCTGTTCATCTTCTTCTCGTTGCTCCGTATTTACCTAAAATTCAGGGCCTGACTTTAGGTATCCAGACAGACAAATTATCATAGGTTAGAGTCACAGCGAACACCATCATCAGCAATCAGCCGTCAAAAGCAACTAATAAATGAGCCAAAAGTCTAAGCCCACCAGTCATTGTCCACCAAGAAACATACATGGCGGCGGGAGAACTCCTTCTCTCCCATAGGTAAGCAAGCCTCGTGATATCAGTCAATCAACCAACCCCCCAATCCGTCCACCAACAAATCGCCACAACGCCATGCCAGGGTTGTCCACACGTCCCAATCCAAGACGAGAGTCAAGCCCTTCCTCATTTCGATATTATGGAAACAGTGACCGCCAACAAGCCTCCCATCTACAAACGTCTTACTTGCCCGCCGCGACGCCCTCGACGAAGCTCAGAGCCTCCTCGGTGGGAACACAGTCGATGGAACTCGTCTTGTTGTGGAACGTGACACCGTAGCACTTGTCGGCGATGTGGACGATCTCGGGACGGAAGGTGGTGCAGATGAACTGCGTACCGGCCTCCTGGGAGATGGACTCGAGGAGGCTGGCAACGGCGGTACGGTACTGCGCGTCGAGGTTGGCGTCGACCTCGTCGAAAATGACCATGGGACTGCTTTCCGTCTGCTGCAGGGCGAAAATCAGGCACAAAGCGCATAAACCTGGATTCGATAGTCAGTAACTGGCGCGATGAAAGGAACTGTGACTTGGACTTACTCTTTTGGCCACCGCTGAGTTGCTGAATTCTCTGCTGCTCGTCGAGTGTCTTGGAGTTGAAAGAAACGCTGATACCAACACCAGTGTAGTTCTCGACGCTGCCTCTCTGGTCCTCGTCCGACTCTTCCGGTTCAACGCGACGATCTGTCCGACGCTGAATGACCAGGCGGCCGTGGCCGGCCGGAACAAGCTTCTCAAAGATGGTGGCAAACTCCTTCGACACCTGCTTGAAGGTACGCTCGATGGCCTCGTCCTTGCGCTGATCGAGGTGTGCCACCAGCTCTTCGATAGACTCCTGCGACGCATCGAGTTCCTTCCGACGCTTGAGAAGCTGGTCCTGCTGCGAAGTGAAACTGTTGTACTGCTCAAAAGCCTTCTTGTTGACGTGCTGGAACTTCTTGAGGGCACTTCGGACCTTCTTCAATCTCGAGTCGATCTGCCGCGGGTCCATGTTCTCGTACTTGTCGAAGGCCTCTTCGGGCAGGACGCCGAGGTCTCTGATCGCCTTGGCGGCATCTGCGGCCTGGGCTGTGTAGACGGCCTTCTTCGACATGCTCTTCTCGATGGCGCTGCGCTGCTTGGCTTCCCTTGCTGCGACAGTGCTCCGGATTTCCTCTTGCTCCGCCTTCTTGGCCTCACGGCGGTCCAGCTTACCGCCAAGCTCCTCGAGTTTACCCTCAATCTCTTGCATCTTGGTCTCGATGACCTTAGCCTCCCGCTGGAGCTTCTTGAGTTCCCGCTGTGCCTCCTTAAGGGTGCCGGACTCGCCAGAAGAAGTGTTGTTCTCAAATGCTTGGCTGTTGAGCTGATCCAACCGCAGCTGGAGGTTCTGGTTGATGTCGGTTTCCAGAATCTGCTTCCGGCTTTCGGCGTCTCTCCTCTTCTTGCTAGCGTCATTCCACTGCTTCTGGAGCTGCTGCACCTGTGCGTCGAGGTCTACAAGTTGCTTCTCCTCAGCATTACTAAGGGCTTTCTTGAAGTCTGACGCCAACTCGGCCTCGTCAGCGGCAAGACTTTCTGTAAAAACTCTCATGTCTCGCTCGACGAAGTCCCGGTGCCTGATAGCATCGTTCAACCGCTTCTTCTCATGCTCCAGCTGGGCATTCTTGTTCGCCAGTTCATGTCTCAGGGGCTCGAAGCCAGCCTCCAGCTGCCTAAGCTTCTGCTCAGCCTTTGTAACCTCACCCATGGCGCGGGTGATCTCTTGTTGCTTCTGCTCAATCTGAAGCCTGATCTCGTTGGATTGTTCGAGCAGACGCTCGTACTCGCTTCGCCACTTGTTGACGGCCTGGACACCTTCCATTCTGGAGCGTCTGGGATCGATGTATCCACCGGTCATTGCACCCCTCTTGTTCGTAGTGTCACCGTCAAGTGTGATGGCGTCGACGCCGTGACTCCTCGCGTACTGGCCTCCGACGCTCAGATTTGGGCATACGACGACTTTGCCGAAGACTTGCTGGAAAGCCTTCTCGAAGGTCGGATCGTAACGGATCTTGCTTATGAGAGGCACGATGCCATCTTGTGATCTCGGCATGTTGACATGCCTGGGGTGGAGACGGTTGAGCGGCATGAAGGTAAGTCTACCGCCATACGTGGACCGCAGGTGGTTGGTCAGCTTTGTCGCTGTTGCGTCCGTGTCGACAATGTAGTGGAACAAGCTGTTGCCGGCAATCTGCTCGGCGGGAAGTCGGTAGGTGTCGTTGACTTCGAGCAGCTCTGCCATCGTGCCGTAAGCACCGGGGATGTCTTCAGTTTGCTTCAGTCGCCGGATCGTGTTAAGACCGCGTGCTGTATCACCGTCCATCATCGTGCTGAGCTCGCGCTCTGCCCGGTCCCTCTCTTGCCGAGCGTCGTTCAGAATGGTATCCAGCTTCTCTTCCTGACGCAGAAGAATCTTCCTCTCGTCGTCGAGCTTGTCCAAAGCCTCTTTAGCTTTGCTCACTTCCTCGAAAAGCTCGTTACGAGAGCCGCCAGAGTTTTGCAGCTGCTGTCTCAAATTCGTGACGTCGCGTTCCAACTGCTTGATGGCATTCTCGGTCCTGACAACGTCCTCGTCGGCATCCATCTTATTCGCCTTATGGCTCATAAGTCTGGAATGCAGATCCTCAATCTCGGTTCGCAAGAACTTGTCACGCTCAGCCTTATTCTTAAATTGAGAGCCGCGACTTTGCTTGGTGAAGAGGCGATTTCGAGTGGCTTCCGCCGTGTCCAGTTGCTTCTTCTTTTCCTCTTCTTGCGCCTTCCTTCTGAGGTACTCCGGGATGATGTTGTTGAGCTCCTGCTTTTTTGCAGCAATCTCCTCAATAGTCGCCACGAGGTCGGCCTCGTGTTGCTGCTGAGCCTGTACCGCCGCAGATTGGCCGTCGGACAAGGTCTTTACTTTGAGTTCCGCCTTGGCCTTGGACTTGGCCGTCTCCCGGCGATCTTCCTCAAGCTGGCGGCGCTCGACCTTGAGTAGATCCATCTCCTTGGTCAGCTTGTGAATCTCAGACTCCAACTTTGTCAGTGTCTTCTCGGCCTCCTTGAGTTCAGTTCGGATCGAATCGGTGTTGTCCATGCCGTTCTGACGGATACTTTCGATGCGTTCAAGCTGTTCTTGGATCTGTTGCTGTTCCTGGTAGTAGAGCGCGTACTCGAGACACCTGCGCTCTCGGTCCTTGTCCTGGAAGCCTCGGAGCTCCTCCTTCTCCTCCTCGAGCTCGGCCAAGCGCTCCTTGATGTAGCCCAAAAGCTCGTCGATCTTTTCTCTCTTGTTGTTCGTCTCGTTCATAATCTTCAGCGACTCGGTTCGACGCGCTTCGTAGACCTGGGTTCCGGCGACCTCCTTCAACAATGTGAGTCTGTCAGACTCCTTCATGTTCGTCAACGCCGTGACACGGCCCTGGGGCACGATGTAGTACGGATTCGACCTGGAAAAGCCGGCCGCCTCGAGCAGGTTGATGACGTCGCTCTTGGTAACGACTTTGCGATCGACCGAATACTCGTCTTTCTTGGTACCGATGGTGCGGCGTAGGATGACCTCCTTGCCTCCGCCGTGGAAGCGCTCGTCACTGTTGTCGAAAATGATCTCGACGTACGCCGACATGACGGCCGAACCGGAACCTTCGTGGAGCAGCGCCTGGCGCTCCTCACGGGTCATCTGGGTGTAGGCATCGCTGAGAACGAAGCGGATGGCCGCGAAGAAGTTACTCTTGCCGGATCCATTGCGGCCGACGATGACGTTTGTGCCGGGAGAGAAGGGTTCGATAACGGTTTGGTCCTTGTAGCTGCGGTCAGGTCAGCGGGGTCTGCGTCGGCGGCGTTGTCGCAAGATGCGCACCTCTTGAAGCCCTGGATGATAATCTGTTTAATATACATGGTGGGAGAGAGGGGCGCGGCCTCAAGGGCAGCGAATTTGCGCGGTTGAAGTCGCTGATGGGATCGAATGGGCGTCGCGCAATATTTTCATCGGTTGCCTTGCGACAGAGGCTGGTGATGGTGGGGATTTGACGCGTCTAGGAATCGCGATGCCCTTCGGCGTGGGACGTGGAAGATCAGGGCGCGTCGAACCTGGGGTGCTCTCATTTGGCAGGTGGCGCGTGCCTGAGGACAGCCCGAACTCGTGGCGTACAGTAAGAATGATATTGTACACTGTTTTCGCACCGTAAAAATTCCCATATATCTTGCTAGCCCACGTACATTCCGTTCAGTTCATCAGAGTCCTTTTCTCTTTTTCCCTTTCAGTTCTCAATCCTGGCCATTGTCTGTCTTGCGTTTCATTGCGTCTTCCCCCTTGGTGCTCTTTCTGTCTTTATAATGTGCTGGAGTACATGTCGGGCAAGTTGGTGAGAACAGAGCTTCCCGTTTCTTCTGTACTTGGCGTGTCGGCCACGCCAACATCTTGGGCAGACGGTTGCACAACGCTTTTCCCGCTCGCCAGAAACCTTGCAAGCACTGGCCCAAGAGCCGCGAATGGAGCTCTTGGAACGGAATTTCTGTTCCGCGTTCTACGGTGTCCAAGTCCGCAGCAGTTTGCCATTCTCAGCGTGTCCTCTCCAAATACACCGGAGGATGACTCAACAAAGTTTAAGTCAAATCCGTCTGGTTATGCTCTAAGCTTATTGACAGCTTTGGCTGACCTTTTGTACGGTAGCGCGTTCGGTCGGCTCAGCTCAACGGCGACATAATCATAAACCGAGTCTCGCGCTCAATCGGTGGCCATGAACCTTGCAGCGTGCAAAACCGGGGCTTTCGAAAGCTCATCGTCGGCCGGTGATTGAAACCGCGGTCCGACTCGGTCGCGCCGAACATGGACTCAAAGAGTAGCACTCGCATCAAAGTGACTCTAGGAGATATGTCCGCGAATCTCCGGCAATACCAGAGCCTCGTCATAGAAATATCTTCCCCATCCTCGCCGAGACAGACGTTACCGAAGGAGGGTGGACTACGGACTTGGGGGACTGTGGAGTACCTGCCGAGCAGCTACGAGCGCACGTCTTTTCGGGGGGAGCTTCTCCCAACGGTCCCGACACTTCCGCGTTGGCCCCCGTCCGGTTGGCGGGACTGCGCCAATGCGCACGCAGAGCCGTCTGTCTCTGTCTCAAGATCGATGGGGGAGAGCGGCAGATTGTGGGTGTGCAGTGCGACCCGCGTGAGCGTGTCGGTGTGCCTGAGCAGCATTCATGATACCGGGCGATCAACGACTAGCTTCAACATGGATAGAGCCGGATCCATCCCATATGCACCCCAGTCGAGTCGCCGTCGAGCTGTGCGCAGTGACCACATAACCGATACGGTGTACACGTACTCTCGCAACTTCTGGCGGACAAGACCACGTATCACAAAGCTAAATAAGGTGTCAGTGCAAGTGCCAAACTCAATACGACTCAATCATCGGATCCCAGAATGCGAGCGCTAAACGAGTGTTATCATAAGGAGACATAGCGAATAGGGAAAGTGAAAAAAAAGAAGCGTTCGGAGAGCATGACAAGTGACAGAAGAAATAGCAGGGGAGCAAATGGCCGAGGCGGGTAAGACATTCCAGGCCGCCCTAGAACAACCAGGGACACACGGGACGGGCGGAGCGAGAGGTGAAATAAGGCCATCGTAATCGGGGGGAGAAGAATGATTTTTTTTCTTCAGGTATTAGCAATTACAGAGACACGGCGCAGGAGGAGGCCCAGCCCTCATACATCAGCAACGGCATCAACCAGTTACCACCCAGCCAGCCCAGCCATCATCCTCAGACCGGCGACCGCAGCAAGCCTGAGGCCCCTTAGAAAAAGATAGAAATTAAATAACCCAAGACGAATCAGAGATAGCATGCCGCTAGAACGCCAAATCTTGGGACCCTAGGAGGCCACGCCAAGATTCCCAACCTTACCCCACGTATTATACCAGCCGAACCAGCTTATTTCCAATTCAAAGCATCAAACCAGGACTGCAGTGTAGCTACTACAGCACGCCCTGCGTTAGGCATGCCTGTGGTGATCCTCGCGCCTTCTCCTGCAGCAGCATCAGCGGCTTCGCGTCTCGTCCGTCGCCGTCCATCCAGCTCCCACCCATCTCATCCATCAAATCGGCCAGTCAAGCAATCGATCCATTCGATACAGCCAGTCATCCAGTGATTTGTGGCCCAAATCCAGCCTAGTCGTCGGATTTCCAGGAGGCGCGAGGTAGTGAGAGGCTGCCTGCTGCCCAGTGCTGCTGATAGGGCGAGGAAGGCGTCCTGTCTGTGTGTATTGCAGCCCGGGCTAGTCTCCAAGGGGCAGCCCGGCATGCTAATCACTGGCCAGCTTAAAAGCCATGGACAGATCTATCATCTGGCCCAAGGTATTATCCAGATGCGATGGAATATTCCGGGGTCCGCCGTTGATGCAAACTATTCATTGTCATGCTGAGTTAGGTAGTTGGCACCTCGCCTTGTTAGTTCTTGTTGATGAAGAAAAGCCACGTCCTGTTGCTTGGCGGCAAGGGGCAACGATGCGATGACATGTAGCGCCCAGGAGAAACGCCGCTAGAGATGTGCCGTCCATCAGGTCTCGTCTGTCCAAGAAAGGAACGAGACATTGAGGCAAGTCCGCTGTCGCCTACCTCACACAAGGGAGCGAAGCAGGATGCCACATGCGCACCCTGAAGTCCGATTCAGTGCAGAGCAAGTGGGCTGGCGATGGGAGACGACGATGATAGGCTCCCCCCAGTCCAGGGAAGTGCCGAGCGGGAACTCTGCGCGTGGGGATGGATGGCAGAGACAGGAGAAAACTCAAAATAGAAAAGTTCCGAGGGCTCTCGAGGGCGAAAGGGTGAAACGGTGATGGACACCGTCAATGGTTTTTCAGGGCGTGCCTGCAGTTGGTTGTTTCTGGTTGGGGTTGGTTGGATGTTCCCGGCCTGCCTTGAAATTTTTTTTACTTTGCGCCCGAATTACGATTCGATATCCGATCTGGTGGTGGTGGCGGCGCTGGAAATGCGACGCGTATTCCTCGAGGCTTCGAAAGGCAAAGTGCAAGACGCGATACCGAGAATCTCGAGAGGCAGGGCAGGCAGGCGATGGTTGCGATCCGATGGATTGTAGGGTGCGCGACTGATGGCAGCGTCCCCAATTTGGACGTTGCATCATGCCGGCAAGTTGCCTTATCCTCATGGGGGCATGGCAAGGCGCGGCGTCGAAAGGGAGCAGCAGACGAAAAGGGACGACGACATGTCATGGAACAGAAGCCAGCAGAGCAGGCCCGGCGAGGACGACGACGACAAGCAGCCGGCAGGGTTTATTGTTTGCTGGGGAGTGGAGGCGGGCCAGGGACACTAGATGACGCTAAGGAAATTAAGCGAGACGCCGTCGCTGCGTGAAGGAACGGCTGGCTTTCCTTCCATTTTTTTTCTCTCACGGGCCCACGGGTAATTATAAAAGTACTGCAGGCATACCTTTAAGACTGTCCGGGCCCCTCCACCCCAAATTTCCCTCCAGAGCGCAGTCCCGCGGCGACCAGAGGTGCTGCTCTCTTTTGACCAGACCCCATCCAGCCTCGAATCCGCCGATTCCATTGGTCCATTCGCCCTCCTTCGGTCCCCGGTACAGGCAGCCACAGCACCACAGCACCAAAAAGAGCACCCAGGCACCCAGGCAGCAAGTGGCCGCCCCGGTCAGTACCTTCCTTGCCCACCGCAGCACTGCATTCCCGCCTCGCACCTGCCTGGCACTGCATCCCGCACGCCAGTTGCCCACCAAAGAAGTCGCGTCTACTTTTCACTTAAGGCCGCGTCCCTCTTACCTTCTGGAGCCTCACCTCTTCGGCGTCTTTTCCCCTCGCCCCGATCCGAGCATCACCACGTGCGTGCCGTGCATTGCCCATCAAAAACACCAACCACGGCCTCTTGCTCCCGTCACGGTTTCCATCGGTAGTTGACACCAATCACCGTCGACAGCACGTCACTGTTGGTCCTTGTCGATTATCGCCGCGCAAACCCCAACTCGACCCGGCACGGCGACATCAGCTGCATCTGCTTGCCCGATGCTTGCATGCTAGTCGCATCTTTTAGACAAGACTCGGCTTGATCCGCAGTGGACGGGATCGCGATTGATTTTGGCCCCATCACCGCAACCCGCACGAAACAGGTACGTATCTCATTTCTGTAACCGGGCGTTCCCTTTCGCCCCGTCGCCTGCATATAACCCTTTCCTGTATATCCCACTACAGATCTCTCACCAGTGCCCCTTTCCTATTGGGCCACTCGGTCCGGCGCACCTCCTACCGCTGTATCCCACCCATTGTCATCTATCGATTCCATCTCACCTTCACATTGCTTCCCCGGCTGTCATGATTCAGTCTTTCCCCGGCGTGCATCACCATCGTTTGGGCAACTCAGGATGGCATACACCACGTGTTTAGACTTCCACGTCGCTCTTGCTTATTTTGTGCCCCATCCATGCGTCAAAGCATTTAGTTGCCCTGTCCCCTTCACCTGCTCCTAGTATCTCACCATGGGCGCCTTGAACCGCTGCTGACTCTGCATGCAGAAGCTCAACCTATGATGAAACTCCCATCAAGTCCATCATAATACTAAGATGGCGTCGAGGTGTGTTGTGTGATCGCCCATGAATTAGAACTAGCACTAACCTTGTTGAAACAGACTTGACAGATTGGTCACGTGAGTCCACCCACATAGCCCTTTCGGGTTACACATCCCTGGCCTTTCGTCCCAATTGCGCATTTGGATCAGATACGCGATCGCAATTACGCTGCGCTCGACGGGTTTCGATGAATTGGACTTGAACTCCCTTGCTGACAAACACTCTAGGATTCTCGAGACGGGCAGCACCCGCCTGATTCGTGACACTGCTGTCAACCAGCTTGCTGACTGGCAGAAGCAACATCCCGATGAGCTATTCAATCTCCTTTCCAGGGTCGTTCCATATCTCCGGCATAAGGACTGGGAAACTCGCTCAACGGCAGCCAAGGCGATTGGCAAGATCATCGAAAACGCACCTCTCTATGACCCAAATGAGGATGAGGACTCGGCACCGGTGAAGAAGGATGAGCCCGAAGAGAACGGTCACGTGAAAAAAGAAGAAGAGAAAGACGTTCCCTCTTTCGCTCACGATGAATTACTCAAGTTGGGATCGCTCAATGTCGAGCACATCATCAAATTTGGCCGTCAACTACTGAGAGGCGACAAAATCGAGTATGCCTTGGCGTCACTAGACCCCTCTGCGCGACTCGCACATCAGAAGAAGACGCTCAATGGACGACTTGGTCTTCTTGGCAGGGTCTTCGAGGATGCCGAAATGCCTGTCTTGGTGGAGAAGGATCCCAGCCCCCTCACTCCACAAGATTCGGCAAACGGGCACAACGGAGGCAAGGAAAGCGCCAACCCTCACGGCCAAAGTCAGCCAGCGGAGGAGGCGGGTCTGAGTTCAAGGCAACTGAACGTTCTCAAGAGGAAACGCAAGAGAGAATTGCAGAAGGCTGCTCAAGGGAAGGGTGGATTCGGAGATCTGTCAATAAGGAGGACCACAACGGCAGGTTCCGAGGGATTCGACGACACACCGATGCCCGATGCCGACTCCAAGCAGAAGAACGGCAAAGTGAACGACTACTTCAACCTGGACAGGCCAACCGACGTAGACGAGGAGACAAAGGTTGTCAGCGAATTCAAGGGTCCGGTTATACCAATCAAGTCCGAAATTGAGGTGGATGAGACGATGGAGGGTGCGGAATGGCCATACGATCGGCTTTGCGACTTCTTGAAAGTGGATCTCTTCGACCAGTCATGGGAAACGCGGCATGGAGCCGCGATGGGCATTCGGGAGGTTATCCGTGTTCACGGAGCTGGTGCTGGCAGAGTGCGGTCAAAATCTCGCGGCGAAAATAACCGTCTGAACCAGGCTTGGCTGGATGACTTGGCCTGCCGGCTTTGCTGCGTCCTGATGCTGGACAGGTTTACCGACTACAGTTCCGACACGTCAGTCGCACCTATTCGCGAAACTATTGGCCAATCTCTGGGCTCCGTTCTTCGACACGTTCCGGCCGAGTCTGTTCACGGAATTTACAAGATCCTCTACAGCATGGTCATGCAGGATGACCTCCATCTTGACATGCTGCAGTGGTCTGTTTGCCACGGCGGTATGGTCGGCCTGCGATACGTCGTTGCCGTCAGGAAAGATCTCTTACTTGAGGACAACGAAATGATAGACGGGGTCGTCCGCCTGGTTATGAAGGGCCTGGAGGAACACGATGACGACGTCAGGTCAGTGAGCGCTGCAACTCTCTTGCCTATGGCAAAGGAGTTCGTTACATTGCGTCCTGGCTCCATCGACGGCCTCATCAACATTATGTGGGGAAGTCTGGCCGATTTAGGCGATGATTTGAGCGCCAGTACTGGCAAGATTATGGATCTCCTCGCCACCCTCTGCAGCTATCCCGAAGTCCTACAGGCTATGGAAACTTCTGCCGCACAGGATGAGGAGCGTTCTTTCACGCTACTGGTGCCACGACTTTATCCTTTCCTCCGGCACACCATCACTTCCGTTCGTCTGGCGGTATTGAAGGCCCTCATGACATTTGCGAATCTGGGCGCCCAAAACTCCCGAGGGTGGCTCAATGGCCGGATCCTACGCCTCATTTTTCAGAACATCCTCGTCGAAAGAGACAAGGAGACACTGGCTATGTCATTAGATGTCTGGACAGCTCTCGTCCGCTCTCTATCGAAGACGCCTGATATATTGGCTGACGAATTCGCTGCTCACGTCGAACCTCTGATGAGGTTGACCCTCCATCCAGTCGGCGTTTCACGGCACCCGTTACCGATGCCCGCGCACCTCTTCCAGAGGCCATCTGGCGGTACCTACACGGTCATCACTGCAACGCCCGCCCGCAAGGCGTCGTCTCCTGAAGGACCCGAGAGAGCCACAAAGCGTCGCCGGAAGTCTGCAAAGGCGGATGATGCGCCCGTCACGTCGCATACACATGACGTCGACGGTCATATGATCCAGGGAGACGTTGATTTGGTCGGCATGGATACTCTTATTCGGTCGAGAGTATCCGCTGCGAAGGCCATGGGCTTGCTCATGTCCTCTATTCCAGTTCCCAGCCTCTCTGAGTATGATCAGCTTATTCTGGCCGGCCTCACCGACAGGGCTGCATCCACACAACTCACAGCATGCATGGTTATCGACGAATATGCCAAAAACTGCACGGCAACGGAAGGGCCGCAAAGATTCGTGGCTCCTTTGCAGAAAATTATCGAAACCGAGCGACCGTCTCACTACGGTGATCTGGTCAGCTATATGCATCGCGTGCGATCTCAATGCCAGCAACTGTTGAACATGTTCCGCGATCAAGGCAAGTTGGCAAGTTCACGACTTCCGACTCTTGCTGTACTTGTCCAAGGTGATGAGCAGGCAGGCCCCGGGGCTTTCTCAATTGCTGTTGCGGATAAGGTTGTCGGCGAGGATTTCGACAAGCTTAAGAAAGCCGTGTCTCCAGGACAACGATTAGTAGCCAGCCAAGTCCTCGGGGAAGCTAGGGATGTGGCCGCTTCTGCAATTGCCGATGCCAAAACCGCCAAGGACGCCCGAGATGTGCGCATCAAAGCGGCGGCCGCTTGCGCCCTGGTCGGCATCAAGATCCTCCCCAAGAAACCCAGCCCTCTTATCAAGGGTATCATGGACAGCATCAAGACGGAGGAGAACCAAGAACTTCAGAGTCGTTCCTCAGCCACAATTGCAAGGCTCGTCCAGCTATTCAACGAAATGGGACGTCGTGGACCTGCAGACAAGGTCGTGTCCAACCTCATCAAGTTCTCCTGCGTGGAGGTTGCGGAGACACCCGAGTTCCCTGTCCACGCAAGCAAGACGGACTGCGTGCTTTCCATGCAAAAGGAAGAAGATAGAGTCGATCACGCAGACGCCGCCAAGTGGGCCAAGGAAGTCAAGGCAGCTCGGATTACCCGTCGTGGTGCAAAGGAAGCACTAGAGATACTATCTCAAACTTACGGCGCCGAACTTCTCAGCGCCGTCCCAACAGTTAGAGTCTTCATGGAGGATCCTCTCATCAAAGCATTTACTGGCGCCTTGCCAGCGGAAGCGAAGGACCCAGAGAACACCTTTGGCCAGGAGATTGTCGACGCCCTGTCCCTCATCCGAACTCTCATGCCAACTCTGGACAAGGCTATTTATCCTTTCATCATGGAGAAGGTGCCGCTGGTCATCAAAGCTCTCCATTCGGAACTGTCCGTCTTCCGTTACATGGCAGCGAAGTGCATGGCTACTATATGCAGTGTCATCACGGTTGAGGGTATGACAGCACTCGTTGAAAAGGTCTTGCCGTCAATTAGCAACCCCGTGGACCTCAACTTCAGGCAAGGTGCGATTGAGGCCATCTACCATCTGATTGCCGTCATGGGCGATGCCATTCTGCCTTACGTAATTTTCCTCATCGTTCCTGTTCTGGGCCGTATGAGTGATTCTGACAACGAAATTCGCCTGATTGCAACGACATCGTTTGCCACGCTGGTCAAATTGGTACCTTTGGAGGCCGGCATTCCCGATCCCCCGGGTCTGTCGGAAGAGCTACTGAAGGGCCGAGATCGCGAACGAACCTTCATTTCCCAACTTCTTGATCCCAAGAAGGTGGAAAGTTTCCAGATCCCTGTTGCAATCAAGGCTGAACTTCGCTCATACCAACAAGAAGGCGTCAACTGGCTTCACTTTCTCAACAAGTACCACTTGCATGGCATCCTTTGCGATGATATGGGTCTGGGCAAGACCTTGCAGACTATTTGCATGGTTGCCAGCGATCATCACCAGCGCGCTGAGGAATTCGCAAAGACGGGCGCACCAGACGTCCGGCGCCTGCCGTCTTTGGTCGTCTGCCCTCCCACGCTGTCTGGCCACTGGCAGCAGGAGATCAAGACTTATGCTCCTTTCCTCAGCGTCACGGCTTACGTTGGCCCGCCCGCCGAGCGGAAATCGATGAAGGATGGCCTGGACAAGACCGACATTGTTATCACCAGTTACGACGTGTGCCGCAACGACGCGGACGTTCTCGCCAAGTACAACTGGAACTACGTCATTCTTGATGAGGGCCACCTGATCAAGAACCCCAAGGCCAAGATTACGATCGCCGTCAAGAAACTGGCAAGCAACCACCGTTTGATTTTGACCGGCACGCCTATCCAGAACAATGTCCTCGAACTCTGGTCCCTGTTTGACTTTTTGATGCCAGGGTTCCTCGGCGCCGAAAAAGTGTTCTTGGATCGATTCGCCAAGCCCATCGCTGCCAGTCGTTTCAGCAAAGCTTCGTCGAAAGAACAGGAAGCAGGCGCGTTGGCCATCGAGGCGCTTCACAAGCAAGTTCTTCCTTTCCTCCTACGACGACTCAAGGAGGAGGTGCTGGATGACCTGCCGCCAAAGATTCTGCAGAACTACTACTGCGACTTGAGTGATCTTCAGAAGAAACTGTTCGATGACTTCACCAAGAAACAGGGCAAGAAGATCCAAGAAAAGGCTGGCAGCGAGGACAAGGATGCTAAGCAGCACATCTTCCAAGCTCTCCAGTACATGCGGAAGCTTTGCAACTCGCCTGCCATGGTTATGAAACCCGGCCACAACATGTACGACGAAACTCAGCGCATTCTCAACAAGCAAGGCACTAGTCTGGAAGATCCGGTTCACGCACCAAAGTTGACTGCTTTAAGAGATCTGCTGGTTGACTGCGGCATTGGTGTGGAGGAGGCTGAGTCCAATGACCCCTTGTACCAGCCAATCAAACCTCACCGAGCCCTCGTGTTTTGTCAGATGAAGGAGATGCTGGATATGGTCCAAAACACCGTCCTGAAGAGCATGCTGCCCGGGGTCTCTTACCTTCGTCTAGACGGTGGGGTTGAAGCCAATAAGAGACAGGATATCGTCAACAAGTTCAACAGCGATCCATCGTACGATGTCTTGCTGCTCACGACCAGCGTTGGAGGTCTGGGACTCAACCTTACTGGTGCCGACACTGTCATCTTTGTCGAACACGACTGGAACCCGCAAAAGGACATGCAAGCCATGGACCGCGCTCACCGTATCGGTCAAAAGAAGGTGGTTAACGTGTACCGTCTCATTACGAGAGGCACTTTGGAGGAGAAGATAATGAGCCTGCAACGATTCAAGATTGACGTCGCATCGACTGTCGTAAATCAACAAAATGCAGGGCTGTCAACCATGGACACAGATCAGATTCTAGACCTCTTCAATCTGGGAGACACAGGACCTAGTCTCATATCTGACAAACCTCAAAACGCGATGGAAGGAAGAGAGGAGGACATGGTGGACATCGAGACTGGAGACGTAGTCACGGGCAAGCAACCTGGCAGGAAGGCTTACCTCGACGATCTGGGCGAATTATGGGATAACCGTCAGTACGAGGAGAGTTTCGATCTGGACGGTTTCTTGAAGACCATGCAATGAGAAACCGAGCCGTCGGTTCTATGACCCGGAGAATCAAGACTCTGGAAGGGCATGCATATGGAGTTCGGCTTGGCACCTGGTTTTAGACGAGAGCGATTTGGATGGTCCCGCGATAGGGAGACATCAAATCCCCTATTTCCGCTACGGCTTTGTACAGATAACGAGTACTGTGTGCAAATGTATGTAACATATGATAGTAGTATTACCCACGGCTCCTGAGACGGGAGTTGGCGTGGGGTGGATGGCCGACGTTGCCGTCCACTTGAATAGCCATCGTTAGCGTCACGAATTACTTGGATATGATGACCCTACCTTTCTAGATCTTGGACAGTTCGTGCGTATAACATTCAGTGACTGGTGTCCGCTATTCAAGCGTCAGATGTTGCGGCGTGCATTTTGCTTAGATAAGACGCCAAACATCTTCTGGTTCCATGGTCGTGAATCGTCTTCTGATCCGCGATCTGCGCCTCCCTGACCGGGTACTTCACGACGGGTGCGGATGCAACTATTCCAAAAAAGATGGCGCCTGGCACAACAACACAACCAGGAACAATCCAGTTCATGTCAGACCTGCACCTGGAAGCCGGCAAACAATATTCGACTTTTGATTTCCCCGCCACTGCGCCCTACCTCCTGCTCGCCGGAGACGTCGGCAGCCTGGCCGACTACGCCGACTACCTCGCCTTCATCCGCCGCCAGACCGAGCGGTTCGACGGCGTGCTGCTCGTCCTGGGCAACCACGAGTTCCACGGGCTGAGCCACGAGAGCGCGCTCGCGCGGGCGCGGGAGCTGGAGGCCGAGCCCTCGTTGGCGGGGAGGCTTCACGTCCTGCACAGGCGCCGGTTCGACGTCCCCGGGTCGGAGGTGACGGTCCTGGGATGCACGCTGTGGTCGGCGGTCCCCGAGGGGGATAGGGGGCCGGTGGAGGCGCGGACGGGGGATTTTCGGCGCATTCGGGGCTGGAGCGTCGACGGGCACAATGCGGCTCACGCGCGGGACGTTGCTTGGTTGCGGCGGGAGCTGGAGGGGGTGCCGGGGGGCCGGTCGGTCGTCGTGGCTACGCACCACGCGCCTTGTCGGGAGGGCACGTCGGAGCCGAAGTATGCTGGCAGCCCGTGGACGTCTGCTTTTGCTACCGAGTTGTTGGCGGGTGGGGGTTGGGGCCGGGTCGGGTGCTGGGTGTTTGGGCATACGCATTTCTCGACGGATTCGGTGGTCGAGGGGGTGAGGATTCTGAGTAACCAGAGAGGATCTAGGGGGGTTGCAAAGGATGGGTTTGAGACGAGTAGAGTCATTAGTTGATTCGTGGTGGGCTTCATCTTGATGTTGAAGGGCCAATTGTAGTCACTCGTGCCCCCTCATCAACAACCTAATTCACCGAACTGTGCCTTAATTTTCTCGATATAAGTGGCTATAGAGGAAGCGTAGGTGCTTCTTGGCCTAGCAGAGCATATGTGCCACCGGCTTTTGGCCAAGACCTGCCCTTCGTTTCCCTTTCGTTGTCAAGGGAACGAATACACCGGGAGAACTTATACCGGACTATACCGCTTACCGGCGTTTCGGTCCAATGATCTCCAAGTACCGCCTGCCCCAGGCTTCGGCGAGTAAGACTTCTGCAAGGAAACATACTCGCTCTGTCCCCCAAGTATTCAGTTTCGCCCGTCAGGAAAGTTCACCATACTTCCGTCGCCCTTCCATCAACGAGTCCCTCAAAGTACATCTCTCGAACAGCCCCCGGATTGTGATGCACAATTGGCCCTAGAGAGAATCTATTGTGAGCAGTCCGGACATGTACTGCCCATTGATTGCTCAACGGGGTTCCATGAGACCCGAGGTCATGCCAGGAACAAATCTTCACGGCATCAGGGTGGACTATGACGGTGTAATCTGTTGGGCAACGCTTGCAGTGACCGGTGAATTCCCGGCCCATGCTGGCGAATGCACGGTGAACATCGTTCGAGAGACCGTCCAGACCAAACGATTTTGATACCGGGGTCCTTATTTGGCTCTGTTCAATCTTGGTTGGCCAGATGACCATGTGTGGACAGATGTGTTCCATCCGGAGTTCACCAGGTGAAAGACATGCCGTGTAGGCACGATATTCACGTTCCACCTGGAGGAGAAACCTATCGGCGACAACCCTGGGTGTGGCCCTATAATCAAGCTGTAGTCGATGGTGTGGAGGGTTCAGCTTCTTGCTCGTGACCGGCGACATGATGGCTGTGAAGTATTCCTGGTTGGCAGATGTCATTCGGCTGAGCTTCAGAGCTAGCTGGACGTGCGTGTGCCGGAGATTATAGATATGATGGAATTCGAGACCAGTCTTCCGCTGGCACGGAGGAGCCCGACCATATTCTCCCGGCCTATCCCTCTTGTCGATCGCATGGAGCTTGTTACAGTTCCCGCAGACCCAGTAGCCCGGCAGCGCGTAACCCAGCCCAGTCCAGAAGTCGAGTCGCTGGGCGTCAGAAAGCGGCTGAAGAGCGAGTTTCCAGTCCTGTCGAGTCCTTTGTGTGAGCGTTCGAGTGGCCCTACAGGTCTGCGAGAGAAGGAATTCGTCTTGTAAGTCGAGATAGTTGATGATTTCCAGGAGGAGTTCAACAGGGAGTGCGAGGATACGTGGAACCGCGGCTTCTGCTGCGTTGCTGTATCGCTGGGAACAGCGCATTGGCAAAGACACCAGCCATGGGACGCGGTTCATGATGGATAGCTCTGTTTCGGTGAATACAGCAGGTCTCGGCGGCCAGCCACAAGGTGAAATAAGAGAAGGATGATGGTACCCATTGGAACTAGCAAGACATGGTCTGGGAAGGGATTTGTACTCGGTAAATGTAAGTCCAGTGAGGTTTAGGAGATACAACCTGGGCACCTGGTTGATTTTCTGTTTTCCCTTTTTTTTTTTGGCTACCCCGCCAATGGTAGTACCAAGGCAAGGTGGGAGGTTAAACGACGGGCAGGGAGATAGATGTTCCCCATAGCTGAGCTGCGTCACGGAGTGCAGCGACAGGCGCACATAGGAACAAAGTGCACACGGCGGGGCAATGCCCCGCACCTGTGATGCTCAGTAGTGGCTCACCACCACCAGAGCTCCTGCCGCTTGGGCTGGAGCTGGACAAAATCCAGAACATTCCACAATCGCATCGGGACTTGAACGACAACAGTCGAGGCCCGCACCAGCTGCAGCCAATTTCGCATCTTCATCACATCGGTAATCAACCGCCAAGATGCCTGTCGACTACAGCAAATGGGTAAGTCTTGCGAAATGAGAACCAGCTGGCGTCGTGTCCCGCATCGGCCGACCAGAGTGGCTAACCCGCGAATTCCACCAGGACGCGCTGGAGCTCAGCGACGACTCGGATGTCGAAGTGCACCCCAACGTCGATAAGCGGTCTTTCATCCGCGCGAAGCAGAACCAGATCCACCAGGAGCGACAGCAGCGCAAGCACCAGATCGAGACGCTCAAGTACGAACGCATCATCAACGATGGCCTCATGAAGCGCATATCCGCCCTGCTCGACGCCCTCAAGGCGCACGCCTCCGAGGCCGAGACCCGCAACCCCGGCGAGGTCGCTTTTCAGGCCGTCATGGAGTCCGCCGGCAAGCCCGAGGACGACCAGCCACCCCCGCGCCCCGAGGGCATCCACAGCGAGTCGGAGCCGCTGCCTACCTTCTCCAAGATGATGGCCGTGCTTCTGGACCAAGTGAACAAGGAGCTGGACGAGAAGAAGCCGGAAAACCGCTACCAGGGCATGCTCGAGGGCGTCCAGGGACACCTGACCAAGGTCCAGAACCTGCAGAAGGAGCTGCTGGCTAAGCTGGCAGAGCTTGAGAAGGAGGAGGGCCGCAAGATCACGAGCGAGGGCATCCACACGGGCTTCGATAGCTCGCACGTCAACAAGTCCAAGTCGACTGAGACAAAGCAGGAGACCAAGCCGGAGCTGCTCAACCCCAACTTTGACATGTCGCAGGGTTCGCTGCCCCCGCAGTCCAAGACTTCGTACGACGACGACGAAGAGATTGAGGCGTCGCCCGCCGCGAAGAAGTTTGCTCAGATCAAGGCCGAGGACTACAATTCCAGCCTGGCATATCTGTCCAAGAACCCGCAGATCCTGACGGAGCGGGAGACGGACGGCCTCCTGGTGCTCGCGTTCGACGCGGCGCTCGAGGGCAAGGACGACTACAGCCGGCAGTGCGTGCACCAGGCGCTGCTGCTGCAGTACTGCCGGGCGCTGGGCAAGGACGGAGTGGGCATGTTCTTCAAGCGCATCACGACCAAGGGCCACCAGGCGCAGGAGGTCTTCTTCAAGGACGTGCAGGACACGTACGGCAAAATCAGGAACCGGGCGAGGGAGATCGTCAAGGAGCGGGCCAACGAGCCCGATGGCGTGGAGCAGATCCAGCTGCACGCGGTGGAGCCCGGCACGGAGATCAGGATCACGATTCCGCCCAAGGACAGCGAGGACCCGGCGGTCAAGGCGGCCCGGGCCATCTTTGAGGGCTTCAGCGCCGACTTCCAGAAGGCGCTGGAGAGCGGCAGCCTGGACGAGGTCAACAAGGTCCTCGGCAAGATGAAGGTAGACGAGGCAGAGGACATTGTTGGCAAGCTTGGCGATGTATGTGGATTTCCCCTGATGTTGATGAGCGCGAGCAGTTTACTGACGAGATTACGAACGACAGGCCAGCATTCTCAGTCTCGAGGAGCAGATCATTGACGCCACGACAGAGGAGGGCCAAAGGGCGCTCAAGGACATGGAGGCTGCTGCCGGGTCCGAGTCGGGATTCGCGCCGGACCCAGAGTAAAGCAATCAACCTGAGCTTTCCAGCAGGCATGGGGGGCACAAGACAGGAGGACATGACGATGAGCAGAGTGACGAAGCACGGGAAATGTCAAAGTCTGTCGCCGGAGTAGCAATTAGAGGGTTGGAAGGGCGTCCGAAGAATTCAGCAAAGCATTGAATAAAACCAAAAAGCATGGAACACGGCATGGGCTTTGCATTTTGCATTTCAAATGGCAAGACGAACGGTGCGCGTGTTTGCTGCGTGGCTTGGCACCCCTGGGAGAAAGGCACGCGGCTTTTCGGCTGGTCGGTTCGCTTCTCCCCCCACCACAGGCCAAGCCAGGCCAGCCCAGACCCAGCCCAATTTACGGTTGACAGGTGTTGTTGTCTTGGCCGAACCCGTGGTCAATGGCATTATTCTGAGCGCCGGGCTTAGTCTTTGATCGGTGGTTTACGTATGCTTAATGGAAGACCGAGGAGGGAGGGGGGGCACGGGGGAACGTCGAGCCAATGGCGGGACGTCAAAATGTCAATGCCCGGTCGAAAAGCACGGCAACATCATTAGTAGGTGTCTAGCGAAGTGTTCGGCGTTCGCCATACGTCAAGTCGCCCGCAAGCCGTGATACCTTGCCATCGCTGCGGTCTGCGTCTGCGTCTGCGTCTGCACACAGCAGGGGGGGAGACAGGGATGTGGGCGTAAGTGCCGGACGAGTCCCGGGCCCGTGGGCGGTCGGGTGACATGGGTGGCACCTTGTTTTTTTTTTTTTCCTCTCTCTCTCTCTTTTTTTTTGCCGTGCCTGTTGGAGGCTCAGCGCAGAAAAGGTCGGAGCGCCGGCCGGTTATCCGGGTCTGGAACCATGAAGGCGAATTGTCGAGGTTATTTCTAGTGTGTATGGAATACGAACATGCGTGGGGACTTGGCATGGCGATGTTCAGATATTGGAGCGACTCCAGTTTTCTCCCCCGAGTATCTAACATGGTGATGGGAGGAAAAAAAGGACGAACACACTCGCGGGAGGCGAATCGCTCGTGCGCAAGACATTTTGTCATCTTAGGGCTAGTTGGTAGTGCCGCCAGTTGGTCGGATCATGACCTCAACGTCCTGCGGGCTTGGCGCCTGTCGCGCGACGTTCTGTCTGTCTGTCTGTCTATCTGTCTGTCTCTTGCGGTTGAGAAAGTCTAGATGCGTTTGGGGCGAACTTTTTTCGGTCTTGGTAGTCAGAGAGAAGAAGCCGGTGCCTTGATGCCAAGACTTCTAGTGTGTCGTCCTGCGAGGCTGTCATTGCTGAAAATGAATACCAAGATCCGAAAGCGCTTTTTCCTGTGGTCGTTGTGTCGGTAAGGTTAGGTAGGCACGAGGCATCAAAAACATGTATGTTCAATCAGCAAAGCAGGTGGCAGGCTGGACTGGGGAGAGTGACACAACAGGTGTCAAAAATAGCAACGAGGCGGCGATCTTCGCTGGGTACCGTACCGTTACCCGTGTGGCCAGGAGTGGGTCCCCCCTTCCTGCCGTTCTTGTCTCCACACCCCTGTCATCAGGCTGCTGGATGGGATTTTAGGGAATGTCAGCACAGCAGCAGCCAAATGGACTCGTCCAGTGAATGGTGATGGGCATTGGGGCCTGTGGGTCGGTCGTCGTCGGTCTTGACAAGTTTTGCATGTGTTTAGTTCCGGATGACGGGATAGCAGCTCTTCCAATTCCAAGTTCTTCTGTTCCTCTCCTCGCCAGCGTTTCCACCAAGTTCCAACAAATCCCATCGTCGACGAGGCCGGTGGAGGGATCTTCACTCAAGTGCCGCTGTCGAGATCGGCCTACCTTGGACAGGTGGCTTGCAGCGGGCTAGCGCGACGGTCGGGATCCGTGGATTCGTGGATTCGTGGCTTCGTGGCTGGTGTTCTGACGGGCCATCAGCCAGTCGAAATGCTCGCTGTTTCTGGAAACACTGGAGAATTAATACCCACGGCGGTTCAGCCAACCCAACCAGCCACGGGAATCCACTGATGGGCAGCTGGCAGCCTCTTGCTTTTTCATGTTGCTGTCACAACCTCCAGCTGTCTCTACTTTTCCTTCTCCAGTCTGCAGCCGTGATGGAACATGACTGGCAGACCTGGGCTGGCCGGCTGGGCAACCACTACGATGCGCAGGATGCAACGAGGCGAACAAAACGAACCAGCCACGAGTCAGCCCCTGCCTCGACTGTGAAGTGGTCGAGGTTGCAAAGGTAACCGGCTGCACATCTCCAATGATCAACATCTCAGAGGTTGGAAAATACAACTGCAGCCTCCTGGATTGTCTCTTGCACATGCTCCTGCGGGGACTCGAAAGCTGGCGGCTCGGTCGGGTCTCCATCAAACAATCTGACACTGATGGAACGCTGGAGATACGTCATCGCATCTGGAAACAAATCATCATCCGCTACCTACCTTGCGTACGGGCACCTGGAGGGCTGCCTCCGCCCACTGACACTCCGGCGAGGTCGCCTGCACTTGCTTCCACTCACTGGTCGTCGTTATGCTTTGCAAGGCCCGGCCGAAGAAGCGAGGGAAGGGACGGGAAGTCAAGCATGGGCCGCGCGCGTGGGAAGGGGTTAAGGGTTGTATTCTGGGCCTTGCTTGGCCCGAGCACTCGGACTCGAACACGACTATCCGTATATACACGACGCTTCGTGCGGTGGCCCGCACCTGTCAAAGTACCGTCTCGAAAAGTCTTTCCAGCTTCGGACTGCAGCTGGAGGGGACAACGTGGGAAGGAGGTGGTTGAGGATGTCCGCCGCGACGGGGGTCGTCCCAGGGGCGGGGGCGCTCATCCAAGGTTTGAGGGGCGAGACGTCGAGCAACGTCGAGCGCCGTCATCGCCTTCTTAGCTGGGACTGTCTCAAGTCCGTGGAGTTTTCCTCTCCTTTCGCCGACCACACGAGAGGGCGAGCGTCTGGTGTGCGTGTCACTTTGAACAGCAACCCCGTTAGCGGCCCTTGTGCGTGGGAGGGGCGCTTACTACGCGGCGACCTAAAGCACCTTAAGGCACTCTGGATGAGGCCGCGCCCATCCTATGTACCGGATCTGCATTGCGACGGGCATTCGAATTACGGGCTGCTCCATGTGCGAGGTGACATTTGGCGATGGTGCTCGGAGGCTGGCCCGAGAGGGTAAAACATGCTCCAATGCACTGCACGTTCTGCTGACGGAACTCCTGACAGGCAGCTTTTGAACCGGTGGGCCCTACCACAATCTTCGTGTAGGGGTGTGACACTATTTAAAAACACTGTTTAAGCTATATTTATAGTACCTACTTTACACTAGGATATAATTAGAAGAATTATAGGAAAAGACTATTATAAATAATCTTAATAACTTTTATTTTAATAGTCTTAATTAATAAGTTAAAAACCTTAAAAAGATAAATTATAAATAACTTATTCTAAAAAGTTATTAAAAAAAAAAAATAAAACTTATTTTTTATCTCTTTTATATTATACTAACTATATTTTATAATACTAAGTTATAATACTT
>JAOWMA010000326.1:0-55874 GCA_025962755.1 Colletotrichum tropicicola
ATAGTTATTATTACTTTAATAGTTAGTATATTTATAAAAATAGATAGAGAATTAAATATATTAAAAGACTAAATTATATAAAATAAAAGAATTAATAATACTATTATTAAGAGAGAGTATATACTAGTATTTAATTTTAAATTTATAGAGTTTTCTATAGACTTTACTTAAATCTAATTTTCTAAATAAACTATATTCTAATAAGACCCACTCTACCGCTGGTGCCCCGCTAATGCCCCACCGTTCACCCCCCTTAGGCTGCGGCCGCCTATTATCAGTCTTAGGCACTTAATAGTCAGGATGATTTTCGGCTTTGAGGAAGGGAGTATGTTTCTCTATGTTTATGGATTTAGCGATTAGGGCTAATCGTAAACGTCCAGTTTGACGATGCTAAGTGTCAGAGCACCTGTGTGAGGAGGGCAGTGGGAGGGCAGTGGGAGAGCAACTGTGGGAGAACAACCGTGAGAGAGTAGTCTTGGAGGGTGTCGAATTGGCACTTTACATACCTCTTCAAGGACTCAGTGGGGGTTTAACAATGGTAACGGCATTATCAAGGGACAGCACTGCTATATTTGCTTTGTGACGGATGCTGGGCGACGTCGATCAAGGAGCCATCTCTTTCGGCCCGGCAGTCTCTAGTCTTCTATCTAAACTGTCATTACACATCTTCACGGGGAGCAGCGTTCGCAACAAGGCACCAGCAATTTACCTGCCCAACGTGGGGTCTGTCTCACTGCTTAACAACTTCAAAGAGAGACAGGACCACGTGCAGACGGGATCTAATCTTTATGCAACTACTTCCTTTCTTTTATGACCGCCCTTTATGCCATGAGCCAAGCCTTTGAACTTTTCATGGATGCAGTGCCTGGACGCCCATACTATTAATAGGTGGCATACGCCAGAAAGGGGCGCATTGTAGAAGAACGGCCTCTTTGACAAGGCACATCCAGTGGATCAGAGCATTTATAATTCCAAGGCAGCTTGTGTGAGTTTCTTTGTCTGATGAGCTAAATGATTTTCTCATTCATGCAACATAAGAGTGTTTCCATCAGGTCCTCTTCTGGCCATGACATGGAGCAAAAGCGGACTCATTGCCGTGATCAGGCTGATGAGTGTGAGGTGCTCACCCCTGTTCCGGCCCAGCCATCTTGGGAAGCTCAAGCCCTGACATTTCAGCCGGGGAGTAGGACCGGCGACCGGTTCGTCGTGCCGGAGCGGGGCAATAGTCTAAACAGAGCAGTATGCTAAGTTAAACTTGTTGGTTCCAGTCAGCATTGGCCGTGTTGGCACGTCAACTCCGCCTCAGCGTCTGATGTGACTGGTGGGACAAGAGTCAATCTACGGAGTGGATCTGAGACTAATTTCGCTAATGCAGGACGGGCGTCTACGAACCAACAGTCCCAGCTGGATGTGTTGGGTATGGCCGGGGATAGTGCTCTGATTGATGAACGATCGCAACGTAACAAGGATAGTAAATGTGGGCTGGACAGCATGGGTCAAATCCACATAATTCCTCTTGAACCCGAGAACAGGGAACACGGCTGTTGTGCGACTCATTGCTTCTCATACAGACTCGAGCAACATCACATCGGGTGGGTTAACCCAAGCTTCCGGCTCTACAATGACTCCATAATAGACATGCATAAGAGTCTGTTTCCATGCATGGGTGGTAGCTGACTTGGAAACATGGAAACTAGAGTCTTCAATGCAACGATGCCTGCATCACCTTCAGCCAAGCTGTGTCGCTCGCGACCGAAAACACAATGTTGGGCAACAAATATCAGCACCTCCCCTGGCTTCCCGGCGGAAGACACTCCGAAAGACTGTATTACAGTCACAACAGAGATCGTCATAAGCGTCTGTCACTCCAATTTCATTACAAGATTTGGCCACTTACTCCTCTCTCGCAGTCCGACGCAACATTCCCTCCATCTTTCAGAGGACGAACTCTCAGGGCAAAGAGTAGGCGTGCGTAGATTCCCTCGGCAGTAAGACTGCTTGTTCGCGCGGGGCGACTGTGGCCCAACTATGGCGACGGAAGATTGGATGTTGAGTACATCTGGTGTTGTAAAATGCGACCTGGGCGGGCTTATTCAGCGGGCGGAAGCCATTGGAAGACAGGGCCGCCGCTTTTTTCTGCCGTGTTAGTTTATATTCAGGTTTAGATGCGTTGGTAAGGGGATGACAATGACAGGACAACGGACTGGCACCCGTCCTGATGGACTGGCGCATGGGCACAATGATTAGCTAAGCCGGCCTCCGTGCTCCGTCACCCATTTGGACAGAGCTCGCCCTTACGTAAGGCACATAAGCTGGTGGACCCAACCAGCGCAAATTCCGCTGAACACATCGCGGACGTTGACAATTCAACCTCGGTTGCTCGCATCATCACCCATGATACCTCACACATGCCGAAATAATGACCGAAAGCATCTCTCTCGAGCCCCAACAAGCCGTCCGGTAGCTTGACTGCACCACCGACAGCCCAGCCCCGCCCGACGACTCGGCCAACAAATTTCCAGGAGTCGCGCCCGCCAACAAGCTCACATTGGTGGCCTTGGTCGCTCTCTTCGACCGAAATGGCGCCGCCATCCAAACGATGACGAGAATCTCTCTTGCTGCCCTCCCTCGCGTCCTCTTTGCACGGTAATGACCGACGTTGAAAACACCCCACGCACGGCCAACAGGCATCGTCCCTGCACCGTGCTTGGGCTGCTCTGCTCTGCCTTTGTCTAAGGGGGGGATCCCCTAGACCAAGGAGGTAAAGTTGGCCTGGTGTTTTCCCCCGCCTCTTCCCGTTTTGCGCTGACTAGTTTCTTCTGCAGGCCCAAATCGTTGATGCGGCAAAGACGTCGGCGCGATTCGATTCGATCTACGGGCACTGGTCCTTTGCCGACACTCCCCCGAGGGACGAGCTTGGGTCTCCGCCGACGGACTTCCGACATTTGGTATGCCTCGAGGCAATTGGACAGAGAAAGAGAGGGAATGAGAGTTGACACAAGGAGAAGATGCAACCTGCGGCAGCCGTATCCAAGCCTGCAAGACAGTGGACCAGATGAAGGCCTGCCAGCGAAATAGATGCCTTCGTCTGGGCATACAGACTGCCACGGACCGAGGCGACGGAAGACAAGCTATGAGGAGACGTTTTGGAGCTCCATCGGCGGTCGAAAAGAACCGTAGCAAGGGGTGGATGACGTGAGAGGGATCCTTCAAACTTGCCAGCAGGCCGAGGATGTGACCCTCTCGCCTGCTTCAATCTTCACCTCAGCCAGCTGCTGAAAGGGCCACGCGGACAGGTGATCATGAGCTCGAGGCATCCTCCCGCTGCTTCAGGGCGACTGGTGGGGTGCACTCCGCTCACGCAGAAATTCGATGTTTTACAGCGTGTTTCCGCTTCGGATTTTTGGGTGGGGTCCCTGCCAGGCCCCAAGGTACCTAGGCACCTACCACAGGGAAGGTGCCTCAAGGTGCGAGTGCGCTTACGTCATCACGCTGAACGAGCCAGCCATCTTATGTCAGCAGTCAAAATTCCGCAGACCCCTCCCCCGCACCTTGTCCAATCACAAAGTACCCCAGACATCGCCTCTGTCAATTGTCAATCCCCTGTCTATCGTCAATCCGGCACTGAACCAAGAACGCACCACTACTCCAACATCGCCAATCCACAGACACGCACGTCGCAAATCGTCCACCTTGTCGTCTGCTCTCTCAACATCTCGAGGGCCCTGTCCTTGACCCCGATACCGCCAGCATCATGGACCGACGCGTTTTCTCTCCCGTGCTCGATCTATCCCTATCCCCGTCCCCCACCTCATGACCACAACTCGGCTTCCCCTTCTCTCTTGTGGAAGCGTACGTCAACCATGACGGCTTATGCCCAACGTGCTCAGGTATTTGCGTCGAAAAGTCTCCTCCTACCTGCCTCACATTCAAGCCGATAGCTAACAAGTCCCTCTCAGACATGGCCTTCCATCCCGTGCGGAAACGCGACCTCGCGATGATTTCTCGATTTCTCGATTTCTCGATCAAACACGTCATTGACCACCCGAACCTCGAATCAACCCCGTCCCCGAGTCAATATATACCGTACACATCATTCATACTATCGAACAGACTGGCCGCAATGTCAGCCAGTCTCCTCTCCCACTCGTCCAGGTCGTCGGGTCCAGCGGCAGTGCCGTCTCTTGTCATGGTCTGCGCCAAGTCTTCCACCTGGGCCCGGGCGGAATGAAGATCTTCCACTTCGCGTCGGACGACACGCCATTGCATTTCGTCCCACGAGCGCTGCGTAGCGACCGATCCGTAGCAGAGGATCCTCGCGCGGGAGATTTCCGCGGACGCGCGACTCTCTCGAGCTGGGCTATCGACGTCGCCCTCGCCCTTGCCGTCGCGCTCGCTCGCCCGTCGCAAGTTGGTGTGTGCGTCGACAAATCCATAAACTATCCGCGGTTTCCTCGAGGATCGACTTCCAATTGCACATGTTGCGCGAGATGTGCGAAGTCGCCTGCGTCGTCCTGTTGCCACTTAGGACTGCAACCAGTCTGTCTCGGGCCTCGAGAGCGACTGCAACGCGGGTAAGCTCATTCGCTCGCCGCAGGGTGGTCTGCTTGGCCTTTCGCCTCTGGCCTGCCGTCCAGAACCAAACACCCCGCAGCTGTGCCGATGCTGGCCAAGTCTGAGTCGCGCGGATGAATCCCCGGTACCCCTCCTGCTCCTCCCGGAGTCGGATCTGGAAGTGTTGTCGGAGGGCTTCGTCGACCATGTCGAGGATCTCTTTAGCCGGCATCACCGATGCCGAGACGAACACCGCGTGCTCTGCGTTGCTTTTGAGGACACGCGCCACCACTCCCGCGGTGCCTGTGATGGCGTCTGACAAGGGCGGGAAGCTCGCCCCCGCCGCTGCTGCAGGCGGCATCCCGCGACCCTCCTGTCTGGCCGACCCTGCCATCGCTCCCTCCGAGCCGTCCACACCACAGAAGATGCGGAGAGGCATGCTGATCACAATGGCTCCGCCTGCCGGCAGTGCTGTCGCGACTGTGCCGAGGACGGTACATGGACAGGAACACAGCATGACGATCATCCCGGCCGCGACTGTGAGGAGGACCCACGAAAGTGGCAGTAGGCGAAGCAAGAAACCGGGAGCCCGCGCGATGTTCCAGAATTCCTCTAGGCAGACTCGGCGGAGAGGTTGTGACGTCTTCAGTCCGGTCGCGGGGCGTTTGCTGTGATCCTTGGTGTACCTCCGCCTTCGGCTGAACATCCACCTTCGGCTGGACATCCAATTTCGGCTGAAACTTGCCTTTGTTCTCTGCCATTCTGCGCCGGAGCAGGGTCTTAGACGCTAACATGGAGGACGATGATGAGCCGATTGCGCGTCCGTCACTGGATGAATAGGTGGCACCGTCCGTGGCCCGATCATGCTGGTGACCCAAGGTTGGGCCAGGGTTCGGACGACCAGAGCCGTGATGTTTTCGGGCTGGTGGTGATGAGGTTGGTTCTTGGGATGGTGTCATTTCAGCTGCAGTAAGTAGCCAGAAACCTGTTTCGGAGTCGTAAGTCTTACCGAAGTCTCTTCGTCCAGGAAAGACTCTGAATCCACGGCATATCCATGACGGAGGAACCAAGCACCTTAATACAACGCATGCGTCACACATTATCTGCACGACAGCAGTGAGAAGACGAGGCTTGAAGAACGGGAGCCCATGAGACAAACCCAGCCTGTTTCGAAACACTCAGCAGACCGACGGCCACCGGCAAGACTTGAGGTATGAGATATGATGCTATCACAAGGACTGAGACAGGCACTCACCCGGAGGCAGGCCCGGTGTCATCTGTCGCCACACGGAAGAGCATAAAGACACCGGTACCACCGCACATCTCTATCTCACGGTCGCTCACCGTCGTCTTCACTTGTTCATCTCAACGTCAACATTTCTGGCATTTCTGCGTGGCTCTGTAGACGATCATGTCCGCGAAACCTCGTTCCGGCTGCCGTTTACGAACCGTCGTGGGCTGCGTCTTCTTGGCGCTTGCGCTTGCCGTTGTCCATCATTTGGACCTGCTTTCCAGCCCGCGTCGACCACCGGTGAAGGCCACAATGATACCGAGTCCCCAGCAATTCGGTCAGTTCTGCCTTCCTTCATTCCATCTTTCCCAACGTCATGTCTCCTCTTCATCTTACGTGGACAACGCTAACCCTAAGTAGATACTGACGCGTATATCTTCGACCTCCACCACCAGGTTCAGGGGTACACCATGTCCTCCGACGTGTGCACTTTCTACGAGTTTGTCGGCGCCAAAAGCCCTCGTCCCTCTCTGCCCCCTGGTTCCACCGAGTGGAGCTTGCTGCTTGCCTGGGCCACACGTATGGGAGAAGGGACGCAAAAGTTCAGCAATGCCATGGCCAGCAGCCCCCGTGCTGGTGCTGGTGTTCGTGTTGATCCCAGTCTCGGGCAGCAACATACTCGACTCCGGGATGATGAAGAGGGTGGGGTCGAAAGAGAAGTGCTGTTGCTTACGGTATTGGATCTTCTCCTGACCAGGCCGGAGGCGCAGGCACACTACGTACGACCACATGTTTCTGGAGCCGCTGATGCAGGCGTCTGACCGCGTGGCTACGCTTCAGACTCGATGTGGTCGCCACTGGGAGCTGGCGAGCCGAGACGCAGAGACCGCTGGGCGCAGGAAGGCCATGTGACACGTCAGTTATCACAGAGGTACGCTGGCAGGCCATACAGGCGCTGCTCGGATGGCGTGTTTGTAGATGGAGACAGGGCTTACATGAGATACAAAGCACAGGAAATAGGACGCAAAAGGAGACAAAGCAGATGTGGATTCGTCCATGTCGGGCCGTCTGAGCATGAAAGGAAACATGCCTTGCGCTCTGAAAACCTTGACCATTCTAGAAACCACGGCCACCAGCTCGCTGTCTTCCCCTGGTTCGCTTGCCTTTCCCTGACTTGTCTTGTGTTCCACAGATGTCTATGAAGAATAAGGCTGCAGGTTTGGCCATTAACCACCTGCATAAAAGGTGGCTGCATCTCAGCGACACAACCCCTTTGCGATCGAAACTCTCGCATGAATGCCCCAGCAACATCAAGTCGTCATGCCAGCCGCGTCCAACAAGGACTTGTGGCCCCTCCGCGCGCGTCAGCTCCAACAATTCCACACTCACACACCCGCCCATGATTTCAAGCATCTGATCTCCGAGGCCGACCTCCGTCGCGCCCGGGTCCTCGCGCCCGACGCGTCCAAGCAGACGCCTGGGGAAGAAGACTGGCCCAGCAACTGGACCAAAACAGAAAAGTCCCTCAAAACACTACTAAGTAAAAGTCAGTGGAAGGAGCGGCCGCAGTATTCAACGGTGAGCAATAGCTGCAGCATGTCCCGCAGTTGAAGGCCGTGTGCTAACATTCGGTGCTCAGAGCGGGAAGCACGCCGGTGGCGCGAAGCCGGATGAGGAGGATCATCACCGGCCTACAGGAGAATCTGGTCAACCGGAGGCCGCCGATATTCTGGCCACATCCGACGGTCCTGACAGTCCACGCAAGGAGTCTACTTCTGCGAGCACCAGGGGCCAAGATTCCCCCACGGTAGGGACCCAAGAGGCTGCCTGCTCCGGAGCCGAAGCCGGTCAGGTCCCGTTCCCTGTCTTCACTGCCCCTGTCTGGGTTTCTTCAACCCCGATGCAGCAGCCGACAATGTCACCGTTCCACCATAGCGAGCCACACAGAAACCAGACGATGACGGCAGGATTGGATTCGGATCTGTCGGTGGAGGGTAGGTGGTGCGGTCTTCCGGCCTATGCCGTCAGCTCTTCTGCTCCATTGAACATCACTCACACCGGTCACGCCGTTCATCCTCACAGTGAGGCCGGTTTGCCGCAGCCTGTAGCGCATAAGGGTCCGTTCCGAGTGTTAGAAGAAGATGAGGAAGAGATGGAGGCAGCGGCGGCCCACCGACAAGGGCGGGAGGGAGACGCATTCTCTACAGACGAGCTTAGGAAATGTTTGGAACACATCAAGCGCGAGAGACGGAAGAAAATAAAGGAACAGCAAGCATACAGATGAATACCAGTCAGTATACATGACCATCATAAATAGGCCGAACTACCTAAGAATTCTAGTCTTCAGCCTGCAGTAGTGAGAGTGACATTGGGGAGCAGGCGACCATGCTCTTGACGTCCATCGTACCCTCCCTCTCTAGGGCATCTATGACGAAGCGCTCCTCGCTACCGCCGAGGAAGCGAAGCTAGAGTGACCCCACGAGCCCGCGCGGCATGCCGTTGTTGCCGTTGTCCCTATTGAGCAGGCCAGCAGTGTCCGCGCTAAAGAGCTCCCTGATCCACGAGGCGCCGAGCTCTTTCTCGAGATCTACGAGCACTCGCAAAAGTTCCCATCGGTCGCGACACCGCCGTAGCATCTCGGGACTCTCGGGCGCTTGCTCATTCTCGTTCCGGCGGACCCAAACACTGTCATCGTATTGGAGGCGGTCGATGGAGGTGGAGAACTCGAACAACAGCTGGGCGCCGACAGCAAGGTCGGCTTCGACATCGGCGACGCGACGACGTGGAGGGGCGTCGTCTCGGTGACGTGCGGTAGCGGCGGCGGGGCGCCCGGCCACGGAAGCAGAGTCATCGGGGCCGAGGACGACGGAGGCTTCGAGCATGGCAGAGGGTGGCGGCGACATGGCCCGGAGATGGTCTTCCTTGTACTGTTCTTCCTGGCCTTCATGGTGACCATCCTTTCTTTGGCCTTCTTCGCAGCGCGCTTCGATCCCACGCAGCTGCTCCCCGTTGCGCTCAAGGTCGTCGAGAAGGGCCCGGCCGACCTCTTCGCTGATGTGGCCGGCGTTGCCAGACCAGTCCGGGTGCAGCAGGCCATCGGCCCAGGCAGCCCACGAGCCGGAGCCAGAGTCAGGACCGACGGCACAGACGCGGGCGAGGGTCCGGCGGCGGCTCTGAAGGGCACTTGCGAGGCGTGGTAAGGCGACTTGGTCGAACGCGGGGCCCCAGGAGGAACCGTCGGGACGGACGAGACACATGCGTCTCTTGAGCTCGGCAGGGCCCTTCCAGCGGCATTCGCTCGACGACAGGCGGTTGCGGATGATGTGCTGGTACATGGCCCGGTTGCACGACGCGCCGAAGACTATGCGCGGGGCGTCCGACTGGCTCAGGTGGACGATGGGCTGGTCGCAGATACGGGACTCGTTGTTGGACGGGCACATGGTTCCCGCTGCGAGAGAACGAGGCGGTTCAGGAAGGGGTCCCGATTGGGGGCCAGTCTCTGAGCCGGTTCCAAATCGTTTCTGTTGCCATCGTGACAGAAGCAGAGGAGGCGGAGAGGGTATGCGGTCAAGGGACCGACAAACGAAGAGCAAACAGATGGCAAACGACCAGATGATGCGGACTGATGTCCTGCTCTATGAGGAGGGGAAGCATATCCTCTCCCTGTCTCGGCCTCATCCGCCCCCCTGGGCTCACGTACGAAACCTTTCTGCACCGCTCTGCTTGGACTTCTCACGAGGTCATCGTCGTCGCAGCTATTACCCCTCGCCACCGTTACCGTCACCACACCCTCGCTGCTGTCCGAGATCTTCCTGACGTACGAAGCGAACACGTGCAGACTCACGCCATGAATCTCCGGCAACAGCACGGCAACGGTAACGGCAACGGCCAGCTCTCGCCGACGCCATCGGGCAACACGATCACACATTCGGAGGCCCGCCATATCCGCGGCCAGCTCGCCGTGCCCGCCAACGCGCCGACTGCCGAAGACGCGCTTGTGCGCGAGAATTGGCGAGCATTCCTCCGGCATTACGAGCACCGCCAACAGCAGCACCCACGGAGCGGCGTCGGCATGGGCAGAGGAGGCGAACAAGGTGCGGGTGTGTCTTTACCAGAAGCAAAAGTGCCGCGTGAGCCACTCAATATCCAGGCTGCTGACGTAGACTCGGAAGGACCGGCGGACGTCGAAGCGGCCATGTCGCCCCGACGGCTGGACGATTCCATCCTGGACGACGAAGCCCTCTCGCGTGTCGCACAGCTCACAAACGCGCCAGCGCATCCTGGCCGCCATCTTTCGGAACCGCGAGCACTTCCGGGCCGAGCTCGAATCCGGCCGGTCTCGACAGAGGGCCGGGGGCAGCGACGCTGTGCCGGTGGCCACTGGCAACGAGAGCGATAGGCAGGGGACTCCGCCCGACACCGGCGGCATCGCCGGGTCCGGCTTCAAGTCAGTGAGGGACATCTCCCTGAGGATGGACGAGCTGCTGCAGGCCCAAGGAGACGCCTTGCAGCAGGCGCTGCGCCACGAGCTGGAGATCAAGCGCCTGTACTGGCTGAGACAATACGCGATGGGATAGGGCGACCGGGAATGTGGGGAGGCACGGAGAAGTTGAGCCTCTGATGGGTGGCCGGGGATTCTCGGGATGGGGAGGTGAATGCCTGGTGCAGGGACGTGAGATGTGAGATGGTTTGCTCGGCCCAGATTGTCTCAGTGTTAGGAGCTTGGAAGACGAGAGCAGAGACACCGCAAACAGGGAGGAAATAACTGTGAAAATGATGGCAGTCAAATTACTATGCAAAATCTGAGCTGAAGGTCGCAAAGCTCACTCCCGTCTGATCTACCGCATGCCGTTCAACATGAGTTTCTTGAACGCTAGGTCCGCCTCCAGGACGCGGCTTCTAGGCGGAGAGACCGACCCTTGAGAGGGACTCGGCGACAACGTCGGCTTCGCCAGTACGAGTGTGGACGGTGGCGTTGGCGGGCGCGGTGCGGGGGATCCGACTTCGTACCGCCGTGTCCCCGGCCGTGGCGGGGTCGTTGGCGTTGAAAGAGGGACTCCGGTGAGAGGGAGATGAGGTGCGGCTGGGACCGTGGCGCGGCCCGGGGGCGGAAGACACTGAGGGTTGCGGCTGGCGAGGGTGTCTGGCTTGTGAAGCGTGCTGCTGTTGACGGCGTCGGACGTGGAGGCGCAGCTCTTGGTTCTGTCGTCGTTCTCGTCTTCTCGCTTGGAGGGGATGGAGGGGCCGGTGGAGGCGGGTGAGCGTGGGACGGAAGCGAGCCTGGGCGAGGTGTGAGTCGTGGCTGCGACGTGATGATGAGTCTTGAGTACAGGAGGTAAAATGGGGTGGAATCTTGGATAACAGGGCGGGCGGAGAGGGGGGAGCAACGCGGGGAGCAGAGGGTAAGGCAGGGAGAAATGACATACGTAGGGACCGAGACGCCGCTGTCGCGGGTTGTCAGAGCGCTCCAAGGTACGCCGGAAGGGCCAGCAGTCCCAGCCAGCGGCAGCACGGGCAGACGCGGGGGGAAGGAAGCGTCGACGTAGGCAGTGTTCCGCTTGCCGAGGGTGCGCAGCCACATCTGAACCGAGTCGACGCTGGTGAACCAGATGGCTGTAATGTCAGCGCTCCAGACGTAGCGCGGGCCGGCAGGCGTATTCTGGCGAAGCACGACACGGTAATCGAGGACCCATTTGCGCGCCGCGTGTCGCAACTTGTTGAGGAACTGCGGCAGCACAACGTCGTCGAAGAGACCTGGCGCGGCAAACGGGCCCATGTGGCACAGCGGTCGTAGGTACGGCAGCATCTTGGTGTTGAAGGCCGGATCGTCGACGTCGGGCGGAAGGACACCCAGCTTATACAGGTGGAACAGAAGAGTCGCTCGCACCTGGAGACACCAGCCTATGGCGCGCGGCTTCCTGGCTGGCGCCGCAGCGTAGAACTCGACGGGCACGCAACAGACCTACTAAGCTCGGTTCGTCAGCTCTGTCTGCGAAGCGCCTGGTACGGGCATCGGTACGTACCTGGGCTGTGTTTGTGGCCACGCATGGGTGCTACAGTATGGGAATAGACGACGGCGAAGTTTTGGTTTGGCTGACGTGAATGTCGTGATGGTGATGAACCACGTTGATGGAGGACGGCCGCAGGACAACAGCCAAGCTGATGGGTGGTGATGATCGGGGGCTGATGGACGAAGGCCGTGACAACTGCGACGGCATGGAGGTTTTGTGTTTGCTGACTGGGCCGAGCAGTGAGCGTTGGAGACCAGTTCATGTACCATTTGTCGTGACGGGCCGCACCGTAATATCCATCGCAGGCCGACGCTGGGAATCAATCACGGCTGCGTGTTGGCCACCGAGACAACGCGCATGTCGCAGCTGCAGGCGTGATGGACACCGAACGGCGAGAGGAGAGAGTCGGAGGCGGTCTGAAGAGAAGGATGGTGCTGCACATCGTGGCGATAGCGAGAGAGCCCAAATGGGCGCGCGTGGAGAGGGTTTATGGCGAGGCGTGCTGGTCGCCGAGACATCGCGACATGTCGCGGCTGCAGGCGTGAGCACCAGCGAACGGCAACGGAGTGGGAGGCGGTCTGTAGTAAAGGATGTTGTCGGCAGAGGATTTTGTCGATGCAGGATCTTGTCGGTGGAGGATCTCGTCGATGGAGGATCTTGTCGGTGGAGGATCTCGTCGATGGAGGATCTCGTCGGTGGAGGATCTTGTCGGTGGAGGAATTCAAGGTGTGAGGTGTGAGGTGTGTAATGTGAAACGGCTTCGTGGCGATGGAGTGCCCAAATGATGTCGTCGCAGTGATTTGGTGGGTGTTGCCAGAGACAGTCGTTGGACCAGGATTAAGGTAGGTAGGTAAGGTAGGTATCACGGTAATCACCGGTTGGGGCGTTTGCAAACGGTTCCACGTTATGTATTACGTAAGGTAAGCTGTGTTGTACGCTAAGCTGTAATAAGGGTGACATGTCTTATCGCCCCCAGATAAGCTGATAGTGTCACGGTACCTAGGTAGGCACGTGCCCACGTGCCCAGCTCCGTTTCTACCTCAGTCCTTGCGCAGCCCGCATTTGATGGAAGACATCACACTTTTGCCCCAGTGCCAGATCGACAGAAACTCCACAGCTCCACAGACACAAACCACTTCACGCAATCGCCAAACGCACTCCAACCAGATGGCACCATGATGCATAAACTGTCTCAACGTCTGGCCACCGCCGCGGCTTCCCCCCAGACACGGCACCGTTAGCTCCAGGTATAAATCTGCTCCCAGTGTCCAACCGAGGAGTACCACGTCTTCTCCGGCCAGCCGTCACCATCGTGATCACTCGGGCAGTAGTAGCCCAATCCAGTCACCTATGGAGGCAGTCAACTTCTTGATTGCTTCTGCTGGCGCGCAGGCCTCCGCCTCCGTTGCCGGTTTCGAAGCACAGTCTTCGTCGAGGAGAGCTCCAGGTGTGGCCGACTTCTCGGCACCATCTGATGGTTCGCAGCCGGCTGCAGCCATTCGCATGCGACGTCGATATCTCGGCCTCGCCCGGCAAGGCCTGCCATCCTCACAGCCACGCAGTATTTGTTTACTGGTTCGCACACGTTGCCCCCACGGCTCAGCTCCGGCGCAGCATACACCCCGGGGCATGTCAATCCTGACTGACCCCCGGCCGATTGGCAAGCGCTGCGCAAACCCCCATTCATGGTTGATCATGCAAGGGCGCAAGGATTGTGCTGCTGGCCGATTAAGAGCTCGCGGCGGATGCGTACCGACACAACCATCACCAAGCAAACAAAACAAGGCAAACAAGGAAGAAGGGCAGAACAAATGAAGTGATCAACAACGCGGGGACTTAATCCGCAGGCCTCGTCGTCGACTTCCCGCGACGACTCGGCCTGCGATTCGGCGGCATCACCACCACTACTGTCATCCGCTTCCGCTCCCTCCCATCAACAGTCATCATGTCCCACCGTGACGCCGACCCTCCGAATTGCCACGTCTCAGCCGGGGATGATGCTGGGGATGCGACCGTTGATGCCCTGGACAGCTCTCTCCGGCTCCAGCCCTTCGTAGACGGCCACCAACAACCGCGAGTCCCATCGCCATCGCCATTGCCATCGCAATCGTCCACATTCCCGTCTCCGACCCCGTCTTCGTCCCTCGAAACCCCCTCCTTCTACCGGGTGGCCCTCGCCTTTGCGTTCCCCACTCCGATCAACCAACAGTACGATATCTCTCTCTGCTTCCACGACGACTGGCTCCTCAGCCCCAAAGCAAACGCTTCCGGCCCCTCCACTCTGCACTTCTGTGATGATGCTTCCGTCCTCATCTCTCGGGGCCCGGACCCCGACGGTAAAGCCGACGACGACAACCCTGACCACGCCGACCGTAGGAGCGGCCGCATCCTCACGGTGAATCTCATCCAGGTCCCTGCCAGCCCGGACCGCGGCCCGGACCACGACCTCATCCTGGTCCCAGTTGGCGAGCAGCCCGGACGGCCGCTAGGCTCTTCGAGGCCCCTCTTCGCATGCACCAGAGGCTGGAGAGTTGTCAGGCAGGCTGACTGGGCTGATGGATCATGGCATCGCGAACACGTCCAAGGCGTATCATACAGCTTGTCTTCCGAATCCCCACGACCGCATCAGGGCAGATCACGCACTGAGGGGCCGAACAGTTATCAGCCAGGGATTTCCCTAATCCGAAGCTGTATCCGCCGGGTCCGTTTATTCTGCTGTCAACACAAGGTACCGTGCCGCAGAGAAATGAGGAGAGGTGTCGCACGATATCAGCTGGGACAACGCCGAAGTTGGGCAAGTCGAGATTGGAAAGCCAAAGTCGACGGCTGCGGGGTACAAGGTAACTGAGGGGCATTGAGGAGCGGGCGGAGCTGCCCGGTCGGGTTTGGTAGGTGAGGTAAGGCGGGCAGGGGCAGGGTTGAGTCACCTAAACCTGGAAGGTGCTTTGAAATTAGTCGATCGGCTGTCAGGAAATTACCAGCCCGTGATCCGTGCCTTATGTCAGCTTCTGATACTGTGGCTGGTGCTGGTGCTGTGGCTGGTGCTGGTGCGGCGTCTGGGTTTTGCTGTGGCACATTTTCTTGGTGCCCGGGCAGCTGGCGACTTCCTGCCATTGGCAGCGCGCTGCCAAAACTGGCACCGCTGTCAAAGGCTGGCACTGCTGTTAAAGGCTGGCACCGCTGCCACTGCTGCCACCCATGCGTGACGGATTTCCCCTGCAGAACGAGTGGACGCACTCCACGCGGCGGAAGACGGAACGTTCTTTAGAGTAAGTGTGCTGTAGATTCTCCGATGGAATGCATCCGTGGCCAGGGCAAGGCGGCCAAGACACGTCTAGTGGGTTTCTGGGTTGGAGGATTCGAGAATTATCGGACTCAGCGACGTTCAGTTGGTGTTGTGGAAGGTTGAGGCGGCCAGGGCAGCCAGCGGAGGGGTACAGAGAGGGGAGTTGGCGCGATACCACCAATCAGATGTTAATATTGATTGTCCGGACAATCCCCACCTCCAGGTACCAAGGTACCTCCAAATGCTGCTCTGCTCTACCCGCCAGCTTGCGGCGGACCCCCAGACCACGGGCGTCACAGTACGTCCAGAATCCGAGTCTTGATTTCGTGTTGCCTTTGCTGACCTTTTGTTTGTTCCGACCAGCCAGCCAGCCAGCCGTGTCTCGCCCACGTCCGACGCCGGCGGAATGCCTCAAGCACGAGTCGACCTCCCCTCGTCCCCTTCCTCGTTACCACCGAGCAGATGTCCCAAGTCGACATCGGCAACGGCATACACGACAGAAGCTCCCTTCTGATGGGCCGGTGGCTACACGGACGACTGTGGGCTCTCACGCCAGTAACGATAAAGACACAGCGGGCAACTGCCGTGGAAGCAGCTAAGATGCCGCCGTCCAAACAGTCATACGACGGCGTGCAAGACCGCTCGGGTCCGGCATCTTCGGCCTGAGCTCCAGCGAAGTCGAGGTAGGTACCACCATCTCCCCTCCCCTTTGCTCCTCTTTCGTCCCCGCGATGGCGATAGCGATGGCGATAGCGATGGCGATAGCGATGGCGATAGCGATGGCAACAATGGCGCTTCCAGGTGCAACGGGGTAGAAAATGCTAACGAGGTCCACGTCTTCATGGATCTGCCAAAGACCGAGCCGCCCGCCGAGCACTCCAATGCCCCAAGTCACGCTTCAGACCACGATGGTCACGCTGCGCCCGAGATACCCGAGTTTGGTCGGGGCAGCCAAGTTCCGCGGGAGGCACCGCCGGACCCGACATGACGAACACCGTCCACAAGATCCTGCGATACCGCAAGAGGAACGACCAGGCCGTCCCAGCGCATATCTCCGTCGTCACTGCGAGTGCGGGCAAAGAAGCCCATAAGATTTGGTCTGCATACGTCGAGTCAGAGGTTCGCGTCTTGGTCCAGGGCTTGGAACCTAATCAGTAAACAGCTCTGGCGCACGCTTTCTACAGGGCTATGATCGCCGACATCGAGGAGCTCAACTGTTACATCGATGATCGTCCAGACTGGGAAACAGAACACAAACTGCTTTTGATGCTCGCGACACCGTCTTGCACTACTGGGGACGGAACGAATATAGCGAACGGGCCCGTTTGATCTTGCTTGACACCATTCGAAGCGCACGAGGTCCTCGACAAACGACGCTCGCTGTACCTGGTCGACCTGTTGGCCACGACGCGCCAGAGCGGCAGCCGCCGGCCTGTCTTCCATCACACGATGCCATCTATGCGGCGCCAAGCAGGTCAAATCAGCGAGGCGTGCGAAGCGACAGGAGCAGTGAGAGGCAGACCACGGCGAAGGAGAGGAAAGCATAACTAATTGTGGCTCGCACTGATGTCGCTCGGACTAAGAGAAAGCTGCCAGGATCTCTGTCGTGCTTTGAGAGCGTGGCACCGGCTTCGTGCAGGGGAGTTAGCCTGTCACTAGAACGGCCCGGGGTCGCCCGACGAAAGCTTCCATCGTTCTGTTGTCTGGATGCGCGGGCCCATGGTAGATACCTTGGCGACTGTTTCCCATGAGTTGCAACAGTAAGAAATTGTACCCTCGCCCATAACCCCCCAGCCAGGAGTGAGGACCGAGGCCGAGATCGCAGCATCAGTCGTGATAGTCCCCCGCAACACTACATCTCCCCTTGGGAATCGCGCATCTGGCCTGCCAGGTGCTGCACTTTGACAGCCATCGACCTCCCGTTCGCTGTTTGCATGATTCGCCAAGTCTGGGACATTTCGAGCTGGATTACGAAGCACTGGAGGTCTGTCAGAGGGACGGCCCGAGCCGGAGAACCAAACTGGAAGGCTGTTGGCGCCATCTCCCCTGTCCGGGTGTGACTTCCCCCAAAGTATCCAGATGGTGAGTGGCATGCTGCCATTGGGCAGCGCTGCCCCGTACCATCAAGCCATGATGGTACCGCGCCCTCGGGCAGGTGGGGAGCCAAAGTGGGCTGCACCTGGAGTGGCAGATCCAGATGTCTGCGCAGATGTCTGCATAAATGTCTGCAAAGAGTACCTAGGTGGCGACAGCATGTCACTGCATCGAAGCCCCGCCACGCCCACTGAATCAACCCGCGACGTCTGGTGCGCCGACTGGCAGGCCGGCAGTCAACAACACCAATCCATGACGTCTTTCCAGCTTTCCATCTTCACCTGCACCTCTTCAACATTTAATCACTATCAACCATCATCCATCACCTCCGTCAATCATCATCCACCACCTCCGTCGATGCTCATCGTGGCCTGCGCGATCACCGACGTCGACGCCAACGCCTGAACCGCTTCCAAGGTCCGCTGTCCTCGAAGCTCAACAGCTGCACCGCACGACCCGAATCCCTGCAGGGTGCGAAGCCAGACCCCTAACCACGCTGTCTCCATCGCCGTCTCTTTTTTCCGCCGAGCAACTTCGGCATCAGCGATGGCCAGATCCGCCCCGAGCTGGCCAACATGGCTATGTCCGCGAAAGGCAACCGCGAAAGGCAATGCCAGGACACTGCACGCATCCAACGCGAACAAAAGCAACCTACACAGGCGCTCGCCGAGCACAACGCCGATGCAAACGCAGGGTCTGCAGACTCTCGCAGCTCGGGTTCAATATGAGGGTTCGTTCCGTAGAGGCAGCCAAGCGTAGCACGGGAGAGCCACGACGGCGCCCGGGAGACGCCACCAGGCAGTTCATGCCGCGGCAATAAAGATACGAGCAGAAGCAATCGTCGCAGAGATTCCCGACTGCCCGCACAGGGATCTCACCTCAACTTGGGCTATCTTGTGACTGGCCATCAGTACTGATGTCAATCAGCATCGGCGGCTGGCTCTCACGTGTACAAGCAATCAGCGTAGGCACAGCCTCATCTCAACAAGGCTCCCAGAGCATGAATGTCGGTGGCCCCAGGTTCGCTCTGGTCCTCTTCAGACCAGGCAAAACGTGCAGTAGGCGCGGCATATCACTTGAGGAAAGGTAGGCCGAATCAAGCATCTCGTGTCTCGACTGGTGCTACTGGTCTTGATCATTGTGGTCATCTTCTTTGTCAAAGAAGATACGCCGACGATGAACAGCGCCCTGACCGTCAGCGAGAGCCTGGTCCAGGAAGCATTCAAGTCCAGTCCGCTATCCGTTCCCCAAGCAGCCTTACCCCATCAGCCAACCAGGCCGCAGAGGTTGCCACCTTTTCGACGGGCGACTCTGAGTGCGGGAGACGGGTGGGCCGCACAAAGACGTCTGCCGTGACCGAACAAGCCACGGACATTCGTCAGCTTACCTTAGGGCGACCGCTCAGGCATGTCATCGCGAAGGCGGTCCAGCTGGTGGCACCTGTCGAGCGTGCTGCGTGTCGACGAATTTCTACTGGCATGAAGAAGCGTAGGCGGCCAGCTTACCATCTTGGGCAGTCAGACCTGAGTTGGGCTTGCATCCGCTTGCGGGGTGATGCCGCTCCGCCGCCGACGACGGTCCCGTCGTTAGGTCGACCGCAAGGCTAGGTGGAGACGTCGCCGTTCGGGCCGCAGGAGTTGAGGGAGTAATCCCCATAGCCGACGAGAACCGTGAGGCTGAATGCCAGACAGACGACAAACAGCTCAGTGATTCAGCCATCTTCCAGGGGTTGTTCCATGACTTGTTTGCATCGTCTTCTAGCTAGACCGATTTCGGCTCCGATTCCAGCATTGTTTGCAGACACCATTGTGTTGTGGTCGCGCTCGTCACAGAGCCGTCGTTCGACAGATGAGATTGGAGACCGAGCACGCTCAACGACCGCCGCGGTGTGGGACAAGCGGAAGGCGATACGCAGGGGGTGTTGGCGGAAACATCTCGCGTCGGGTGAATCGATTGCCGGGGACGGCGGGAACGGGCGGGCGTGGAAGATATCGCACTCGGAGCTGCGCGCAAGGCCTGGAAGGGGTTGGCCGAAGCGGTCGAGAAGATCGAGGGCAGCGGCCGGGAGACTCGGGACGTGTGTGTGAATGGCGGCCGTGGCGTTGCGGGGAGCTAGAAGTTTGTGATGTGGGCTTCGTGCTCGATGTATTCCCGGGATGTGACCGCGCGGGAATAGCTAATGACAAGCTCCGTCTTGTTCGAAAAGGAAAATGAGCATAGTAGCCGCCGGTTGCTGGACGGCGAGTGTCGGCAGCGGATGGCGTTGTAAAGGGAGTCGGCAAAGACGGCCGTCCCCGACTGATTGAACAATTGGCACCGCTGCCAAAGATTCCGTCGTTTTTGTGGCCGTGCCCCTGCAATGTTGCTCTTTGTGCCTGAGGCAAGTGCCACCCCCTGCCCTGGGGAAGCACGACCGGGCCTTACGTCATCCTGGATTTGTTGGGTCCGCTTCGCTTCGCGGGGTAAACTAATACCTAGGTAGGTACCTTGGGGAAAACAGAGGGTGAAAAAATTACCGGCAGAATAATCGCAAACATTCAGATTCCAACCTCAAACGACATTACCGGTCATCCGATGCCGAAGACACATCAGATGTCGTCGCCCAACATTGCCCCAACGAGAACCACCACTTCACCAGTATGAAGAACTTCGACAGCGACCGGTCTTCAATGGAACGCTGGCTGCTGTCTGTTGAACCTGTCGGCGGGCTCGAACGCGACGAACGCGACGAACGCGACGAACGCGACGAACGCGACGAACGCGAACGCGATGGCGAACCGAACCGAACCGAATCACCGCCGTCTGGCTCCTGAGCCTGCTGAAGAAGGCTTCTGCATCAGCATCATGCCAAGAGCCCAATTGCTCGAGCTTGGTTCACGCTTCCGCTTCATACACCGACTGCGAACCCACCTCGGTCACATCGCCGGCTATCTTGGGCGACAGTCTGACCCTTGACAAGATGCAGGCAAGAGAGCCGCGACCACCGTCACTCCTCAAGCGCCCAAAAACTGCAGCGCGAAGAGGCGCCCGTATCAGATCTGCCTCGTGGCGATCTGGGCCATGAACGACCCGACCGTCCCGTGCGTCCGCAAAATGATCGGCAACATCTTCGTCGTATCGTTCGCCTGCTTCCGCGTCCCCTTCCTGCTGCGAAACTCATCCACGAACGAGAAACTTCGCATGGCCGAGCTGGATAATGATGACTCGTCATCCAGAAGCTGTCGGGAGCCACGGAGGATAGTCGGGTTCCGGAAACCCTGGCAAGTCTCAAAGTAGACCCCGGTGGAATAAGGCTACGCGTTGGAATACTACCCGTGCAAGACAAGCAGTCAGTATGGATATTTGCCCCCATCTTTGCTTCTGATTTTGGGGCGTTGAAGATCTAACGATGGCCCCGCGTGCAGCTGGATCAAAGTGCATTCCCCGCCGACGCTTCCTCAATACCCCCACGACGAACCTAGCGCGCGCCCACCACCCCTGGGATTTGTCGAGGGGATCGTGCATCGTCCGTCGAGCGCGTGCAAGTACAAAATTAGCCGGGAGTCTGGGGGGTGCTTAGTGCTAGAGAATCTACCACCCTTTCCCTTGGAAGTCGTGTCTCTGGTGTCCTTTTTGCAGTCTACTTTCTTGCTGCTTTTTCATCGACCCGACCGATCATCTCCTACCCCTAAAACACCCGCAAACGAAAGAGACCGGGTGATCGACCGCATCCCAGAGCCAACAGCCAAGACCGCGGACAGAGTGCAGGGAAACACAAAGGTAGAGGAGACCATCTCCCTCCCGTTACATCCAAGAAAATCTCGAGAAACAAGCACTAGCACCCATTCCATCCGTACTCCGCCGGCAGGGTCAAACACGAGCATCCAGGCCGGTCACCGAGGTCGTGGGACGTCTCACTGGCAACTCTGCGGCCGTTGCTCTCCCAGTCCTCGGCATCGCCAACAGCAAAGTCCGAGGAAGTCGGCCAGCGGCTCCGCATAGACGGGGAGGACACGCCTAGGCGCTCGGCAATTCCGTCAATCTAAACATCTCCCAAGACACTAAAGCCAAAACCTTGGTTGCTAAAGGTGAAGGCCGTGGTCGGAAACATGATATCTTGGGGTGGGGGGCGGCCACGTGGAGCAGCGATTCCACGGGCCCGAGGAGCTCTGGTTCCCAGCACAAGTGCGGCGGCGATCTACCAGGCGACATGGCGATACTTGAGACGCGGAAGCTCAGTGACGCCTCCAGCTGTAGAACATTGGCACGTTGGACTACCTTGACATCGCCTTGACCAATTAGTTCAAGCGTCGGGGCGGCGAGAATACTCGCCTCGAATTCGGAGCCACTTCAGTCCGCGGAACAAACGTTGGACGCATGAGTCTGGGCGGGCTTGAAGTTTTCGGGGGGTTCATCGAAAGTGCATGCACCTGGACGATGGTCTCCAAGAATGGTAGATGCTTCTGGGTTGCTGAAATACTATCAGTTACCTGATCTTGTGGTCGGGTCTCTTGCAGCGTGCAAGATGATGATGGACTGCAAGTTTGACTTGCCGCAACCTCGCCGCCGTCAGTGTCTCCCCAACAAGCCGACACTCATCATGTCTAACGTTCCGGAGGCCCAATCATTTGGCCGTTTTCTTCGTCTGTCGCCTTATCGATCTTAGGCTGATATCTGCCCACTTCGGTTCTCTTGCCAGTCGACAGCTGTTGCTTGAGTACTCCTTGAGACCGCCTCCTTTTCGATAAGCCATCTTCGTCCACACACCCAGCCCCTCTGTTATTTCTACAGCCTAAATAACTCCACAAATTTCCCTTCTCGAAGCTGTCCTCCGAAAGTCTCTTCCACTCCTATATGAAGATTCTCCAACGACGTCCATGAAAAACGGTCGAATTGGGCATATTCACCAGCATTGTTTGCTCCCTCATCGAGTCGATTTTCGATCGAAACTGCAACCTTCTGTGGGAGGTCGACAGCATTTCACGTTCGCAGTCGCTTGCTGGGCCGTTGCGGCTCCACCGCGATCGACTTTTGAAGCCCACAATGCTGCTTCTGCCCAAGGTTTCCACGTCTCCGTCGCGGCAAGCCCCTTCCACAAGACAACGACCGCCTGGTAGTACAACGACAGCGATGCTTCCCTCCACGAGCACTGGGTCAGCGCATTCATGGCCAGGTCTCTCAGCCTCTTGTCGTCCGCTCATCTCAGGCGCGCTTCCTCCTGCTCTGCACGCCAAGTAAGCTTGGTTTTGCGCTTTGTTAGTCCGGCAAATGACCTACGACACCGAGGGCGAGGTGGTTTGTTTCCCATCTCTCAACGGCAATCTTAGCCGTAAACCACGACACTTGTCAGAATGCTCAAGTTACTCTCTTGCTCTGTACCGCGGGGCACCCGGCGATGCCCCAGGGGAGCCCGAAAACTTCATCCAGGCTCTGAGCAACTTCCAGTTGAGCCCTCGGCAAGAGTCACAATTCCGGATGACAGTGTTGGTCTCTTCTCCAGGACTAAGAGACGGAGTGCATGGGTATTCCGTTGTCCTGCAATAGCTGTCAAAACGAACCACCATCATCAAGCATCCTGCGGCCAAGCGAACTACTTCCTCGCCAGTTGGATCATATTATTTGGCGCGACACATGGGGACGCCGAGACCACCCGCTTGTGCGGACCGCCTGCACTGGGCCAGGCAGGGTTTCTTCGGTGCCTCCCAGGACAATCGCAACGGTAATCTTTCGAGGCTCCGCCTGTTCGGTGGGCGGTCTCGTTCTTGTCCGTCACTGAACAGATCAATGTCGAGGTCAGCCGAAGCCCATCAGCCAGCCGTACTAGCCCTTCGAATGCCAACGCGCTCTCGAGTCTGGAATCTGGAGTCTGGAAGAGACCGGCGACTCCAGAGTAGTGCTCGGGGTGTGATCAACTGACTTGGGATGATGGCTGAGAATTTGCTATGGTGACGGGATGGGTTACGGGCCACCTGCTGCCACTGCGGCATGCTGCACGTCAGGGCATGATGCTTGCACAGTGGGATGGAAGGATGAACCTGGCAGGTGCGCTTCATTGGAGTCTGCCTTACGTCAGCAGACAGGGAAACCCCAACTCCCTGCGCAGCCCTGCGCCCGATTGTCCTCTCTCCAAACCAAGCACCATACTGACGAACGAACCGCGAATCTGCACCATCAACCAACCAACCTCGGCCCCCAACGACTGTATCAGAAGACTCGATCGCATTTCACGCCAAGTGCTGTCGCAATGTCGAGGTATTTCCCGCGGTCCGTCATCAACATCTTCTCGCCAACAACTGCGTTCAGTCCATGAAAGCAACGGACGACAGGTCCCTGCCAACATGATGGGCCTATCAAAGCGTACAGAGTAAATTCTTTTTCTCATCTCCGGTCCCTGAACCCCCATGACAGGTACGGCTGTCTTCACCCAGTCCATCAGAGAGAGACTAACACACCCTCGCTGTTCCAGGAGCACGACGAGACCGACATCGTGACACTCCCGACAACACTGGGTCCAACAACCGATCGAAGAACCACGCACCATCGCTTCGCCCTCGCTACAAGCCAGCCGATTCCCACAGACCCGTCATATGCGAGCATGGTTGCTGAACGATACCCTCCCATCGGTGCGTCGACCTCGTCGCGGCAATTCTCATCTCTGCAGGACGACAATGAGGTACAGAACTGCCCAACCGTATCCGATGGAGACCAACGCGCTCTGCCATTGCCACTAGCAGAGGTAGAGCGTGTTGCCCTCCACCGGCACGGGGGCGGGGACGGTCGGCGTAGCCAGCGCTGCTGCGAATGATAAAAAGATGGAATATGGGGACTGGTGTCACCATCGCGCAGCCTCCCGCAGCTCCTTCATTGTCGGGAGGCTCAAGTCGAGACCGTTCCTGGGCGGGCGTGGGCGCGGGTTCAAGATCCCAGCCTCGGCCTCATCTTGGGTCCTCTGAGTGTCGGGATGGAGAATGGTCCTGCCATCGTCTAGTTCTTGAGCTTGTGGTTGCAGTTGTGTTTGCGTCTCAGGTCGAGACTGCGGTTGTTGATGGTGCTGGGCTTGTGGTGGGGTTTGATGGCAAGGTTGAAGCGCAACCCCAGCCTCACCTTGGGTCTGTCCTTGTGGTCCATTGGCGGGCCTGGCATCCGAAGGTGCGGCTTGGTTGGCTTGCTGCATCGTAGCCTAGAAGAGTCAGTCTGTGTGTGACAAGATGATGATGACTGTCCCTGGACCCACACACCCACGCCCACCTGAGCGCCTTCCCCAATGCACCACCACCACCTACCCTTCACAACCACTGGAACTCCCCAAGGCCAATTTTGATCACTGCAGCACCCTGCACTTACTCTCACCGTCACAAGCACATCAGCATTTCCACTAGGCCAACCATCACGTCGAAAACCCAACCACGATGGACTCCCGGATGAGATCCCTTTCCCCGGAGGAGCAGCTCACAGAGCTCATCTGCCGCTACCCAGGTCCAGATGCCAACGCTACAGCTGTGCGTTCCTAGGTGGAACTCATCATTAGACGTCGCCATCTGAGCGTCCCAACCAATTTCCAGCTTGCTTGGACTGGTTGGGAGGTGCACCACAAGAACTTCACACAAGAGGCGGTCGAAAAGACTCTCAAGTACTACGGCTTTGACGGCCATTCCGCTCCCATCCTTGCCCAGGACATCAACCATTGTCGCCAAGTCAGTTTTTTCTTCCCAAGTCATCACCACATGGATCTTTTGGGCAAAGAAGAACATTCGGTATGCCGCCAGTGGGATCCCTACCTATTTATGCATGGATTGTGACGGGTCGTCAATGCCATCTTTGACAAAGTAACGAGATCTTGTTGGATGTATGGCTGATGTCTATGGATGCAACGGGTACCCCGCGTTGGTCAGCCCTCCGCGACAACATGCCTTGGTGCCTGTCCGTCCAACATAGAGGACAGCTCAAGATGCGAACCCCTTGCGGTAGTCTTGGCCGTCTGCACCCTCTCCTCCCAAGTTGTAGACCTTGCCAGCTACCTGGCAACAGCATTTCCGTTTCGTTTAGTGGGCTGCCTCGACAACACGGCCGGCTCGCAGCAGGTTTGCGACGGGTGGCGGGTGTGGACGGGCCGTGCTCAAAATAGCAAATATCTGCTCGTTTCAAGCTCGGTGGAGAGTTCGAAGGCTGAGAGCTTGGCCGACGGGTGTACCGGCCGCGGCATGACGATGTGGCGTGGGTTGTCTGGACGCGGACCAACTTCCCTGTGAAATCTTTTCATGCGGGAAAATGCGACAATGCGGTGGCCTCGCTTGTTGCAGTTGAGAAGCTCGGTTCCTGAGGTAGGTACCTACCTAGGTACCTTGGGGCACATGGGACGCTTATCGGAAAGTGGATCTCGAGCGGGAGTCTGTGCACTAGCGTCTCGCTTATCTCTCTGCAGGGCACGTACCATCTTGGGGACGTACCATCTCCCCATGATGGTACGGTACCTGACCGCTTGCCGGCTGGACCAAAACCGGGTCGGCCAGTTTTTCCGCATGGTTCCAATACAATATCGCCATGGATTTCGCGCGCTTGTCAGTCGTCAGGTAACTGCCCCGGGTCGGCTCTGGCTGACAAGTTGGTACCCGTCGACAAAAATACCTACGGCGTAAGGCATCGCACGGAAAGGGAGCGGGGAAGAGCGGCCCAAATCGTCGGTCCAAGCCTGCAAGCCCAGTCCTCTCGTCATGATCACAATCAAACAGAGGCACGTCTACCACCGATCCTCTCTTACTAACAATGACTTCCATTTCACAACCAGGCTTTTCTGACTATTTGTCTTTACAGATGACCCAACCTCGGCTGACTCTACCAGCGCCCCGGGCCTCGCGTCACGACGACGACCCATGCCAGCACTCCTGGCCTCCGAGAAAGACCGCTTTTCAGCACCGCCACATGTCTGGCCTAACGCGACTGCCTTACCCGACGATACCAGGCGCCTGATACAGATTGCCCTATCCCGCGGACATGAAGTGACCGAGAAGGAAGCAGCTTGGCAGAAGAAGGCCTGGTGGTCTACGCACTTGCGCGGTGGAAAGGTACGGCGCTGCTCCTCTGGCGAAGACCACAGCAACGAAGACTGCGTCGCATTCCAAACAGCAGAGTGTCTGTCTGTGGGTCTGCTGAACATACTTCGTGAACCCCCTGGCAGGCTGCAACCAGCACGCCTACCTCGCGTCGAAACTACTGGGTAACCTACTACGCGTATCCACGAGCAAGATGGGCACAGTCACGGGGCAAGAGGACAAACAAGTGCAGCTACACACTGGCGAGGACTGACATTCGACTCTTTGAGGCGGTTCTACGAGACACATCGCGTCCTCGGGGCCTCAGTATCTACGACTTTTGGATTGCGAAGCTTCAACAGTAGCCAATCACGGGGTGTTGGAGTGTCGCCATCAGCGGCAACTGCGGCTTGATCTATGAGGAGTAAGGCCGACATTACGAATCTTCGTTACTGAGGATGGTGCCGCAAACCACCGCAGCCCCTCACGTCGTATTAGCCCAGCATGCCGTCTTTTCGATGCGTTGGGTTCGTCTTCTGGCGACTCTTACAACAAGCTCAAGCGGGGTCCAACAGGTGAGGCTTGCAACCAGACTGAAGAGAGCTCACGAGACCCGCCTTTCGAGTGCCCAGGGCCTTTTTGGTGATGAGGGACTGTACTGGAAGTCTCTATTCGACAGTTTCTCCATACATACGCCGGAATGGTCGACCCAGGCCCAAAATCCAGTCCAGAGCCCGGCCCAAGGTGTCGGGGGTGGCGACCGGCTTTCAGAGTAACATGTTTGCCGAGACGCACCCGTACACCTACGACAGATCCCGCTGCCGCCGTCGCTGTTTCCAGCGCCATTGCTGCTCTACCAACCTTGCGATCGCAGTGGCTGAAGTGCGCGTGCTTCATCATCGATATTCACAGGCGCCGTATCATTTCCGTCGACCAGTCGGGGTCATCACAACACAGTTTTCGGGCTTCAATCATTGGCTTGAGATGGGGCAGTATGCCCTGAACTTGTCGGTGCGCCCGAACGGTGAAAGCGGCTCTGCGAATTCATGCTCACCCTCCATGCCAACATGCGGTCAAAACCAAGAGGGCGTACACCATTCACGACGGACAATCCCCAAAAGTTTGCAACCATGATCTGAACTCGACTAGTGAGGGCTAGGCGCCGTCCTTGTATTTGAAGCCACATTTTGACTCACCTCTTCATCTGGTACGCTCCGCATCTCCTCTTTCTACATGTCATGCCGCCCTTGCTTCTGCGAACAGACACTGCGCCTGCGACCTCATCCCAAGCCCTTGAAAGTCACCTTGACAATCTAGGACAATGCAACACCTCACTGAAGCTCTACACTGACCTCCATTCCAGCCCATCGTTTCTGGCGCCAGTCACCACTGAGTCTGCCTACTTCCATTTTTGCTTTCGTTCCAGGGTCGCTTTCGACTTTGTCTCTCAATTCCCCGGCCAGTGTCACTGCCTATCGTCCATGTTTCCCTTTCGGCAGCAATTTTCGGTCGCTCCCAGTACAATCACGTCTGTCTCATAGTTGATGATTTCTCGGTCCATCGTCTCCTGAGTCCTCGACGCCGCACGCCAACACACTAGGTCTTCTGCCGAACATATGCGACAGTCGTGGTTTGAAAAGTTCCAAAGAAGCGGCAACAGTCGTGAAGGCCTTTCCATAAATACGTCTGTCATGCAGTTTCACACCCTAAGAAATGGTCTTCAGCAATGTCCTCTGCGAAAGCCTGCCTCCAGTTCGACCGGTCCCACGCACACACGACAACCCGTGAAACTAAGACTCATCAAGAATGGCGCAACCGATATGTGCCTGTTTGGAACGGCATCTCGCCATGGAGCATCACGGCTTCGTGAAGCACGTCAACCGTCCGTCGGGCGCCACCAAAAACCAAGCAGACCGTGTCTCCATACAGCATGTTCCGAAAGTCAACTTTCGGCATTGGCGACGATGGATCATTTTTTCCACCCTCGTCTAGCAAGCTCTCTTTTGGGGGTCTACATCCTCCATGGATGTACTGTGTATCAAGGCCATGTCTCGGGACGCACACAATCCATGTTTCGAAACATTTTCGGGGCCCCCGTTTCCGTCCACTCCTTCGTCTCCAGCATTGCTGTGCCAAAATACCGAGCCGAGGTTGAGGAAGAACAGCAAGTTCAAAGACGGAAACCCCAAATCTGTCGCAGACCCATTGTCCAACGGATGGCCCAACTCAATTGATGGCGATCGTTATCTTGATCCTACTCCTCATTGGACACATTCATCGCCTTCCACGATCATTTCGAGGCCTGGGGAACATCAGAGCCACCAAGCGCGGAAGCCTTCGATTTCGTTACCTCCTTCGAAAATGGCAATCGGAAGAGCGAGTCTACATCAACGTACATGGCTTAAAGGCCTACACGAAGCTCCCGCTGCCCGCCTGATCCAGAGCGTTGTCCGGATACTGGTGCTGCATATCCGTTCCCATCAATTCGAATACTTTCAAGTCCGCCAGTCATGTCGCGACTGCTACCGCGCTCCGATCGACAACTTCGACTTGTGAACGACTCTCAACTCAAGAGCATTCCCATACTTAACGTCTGGCATCGCCCTGGATTCATTCTCTTCCGCACGCTTTCTCGTTACCTCTTGCGTCCCCTCATTCCCTCCCTGTCTCTTTGGACAAGGGGGGAGGGGGCTATCTTGGCCCAGGTTTTCAGATCAGTCGACTACAACCTGGCTGCCCTGAGTTCCGAAGATCATTGTGCGTGTTCGAGTTCCGGCCAGTCCTCAGCCATGCTGTCTCCAGATACCCTCTTTCGTCTTTCTTATTTGGACTTTACCGAACTTGCTACAAGATTGACAAGACTTCACCAAGCATTCCGCCCAACGCCAATACATACATGAATCGACATAAATACAAGCCGACGCCGACTTCAAACACCATCTCCGCCAAAGTCGGCGGCTTGCCAAGCATCTGAACTCTGGAGGTCGGAGGAAACCCCGGAGATTGGAGAACAAGCTCTCGCTCGTGAGTCCTGTTCCATGAACGCGACTTTCTATCAAATGGCTGCACTGAACTCGGTCCCTGCCGCCATAAGTGATTTTGACATGATCGGACACCGCAGTCACACAGACTTCTCCTTCGATGCGGCAGGGTGAGCATCATCGTCTCCGTGGCAGAGGCTCTGCTGTTCACCGAGAGACAGTCTCAATAAGCACAGGGTGATGAAATCACGGGTGTCCCGACGATGCCACTTGTCAGTCATTCAGGGCACTCAGGACCCCCGGGGCTACCATCCTCCCAAAGCTGTTAGCCAATTTCGAGACACATGGCGCCTAGAAAACCACTGCAATCACGACCGAGAAGGTTAGGGTCCTCATCTCAACCAATCCCCTCGCGCACTAGCTGCGGCAATCTGCGCAGCCTGGCGAACGAGCTTAAGAAGTTGGGGGGATCAAGTTAACTTGAAGCCCTCCTCCTGAGCCACGACATGTTGGCGAAATGTGAGTCTCCGTATGTTTGGCTATGAAACACTGGACTGACAGAATCTTAAAGTAATAAACACTCAGTCTCAAGCGTGTCTATTCCATGCCTTCAAGGTCGCAACAATCCAGTGAAGTAGAGCACCGAGCTTCCAGTCCTCTCTACTTCGAATTTGAAGTTATGGCGAGCAAATGCGCCAGGTTTCCTGTGGTTTGACGACAGGTATTGAGAGAAGAATCATCGGCTACAACTTGTTTAAGCGAGTGCTCTTTATTTTGCTCTTCAGATCCAAAGGCGTCGACATCGCAAGGCTAAATGCTTACAACATGGCAATCGTTGATACTTTTACAACTGTCATCATCCATATCTGCCATCCGAGATCTTGGGCTTTTTGCTGCGCCTCTTTGCTCGTGACTGAGCTCAGCAGAATACAGTCGACGGAATTTGACCATGAACTCAGCAAGTGCACGGCCATCCCGATGAAAATCCAACACACGGGTTCCAAGCCTCGATTCAGCGCATCATGAGTCGCACGTGGACTCGTCTGGATGGCCAGTGTGACTGGAACCTCTTGAGACTCTGTTATGGATACCTGAATCCGGGCAACGGAAACTAAGAAGTGCACCAAAAGTGACAATAAGACGAGCAGTAAACAGCGTCCGCTTCCCCTCAAAACGTACCACCAAGACCTGAGGCGCTCACACGCAGATACCACTTGCTACATCTGGAGCAGTGCCGTACGGAGGGTATCTGCATGGACCTGCCCTCTAGACTCCTCTGCCTGGTAGCACCAGAATGCCGTTTCGTCGGAAGCATCTCGCACGGTTCCGCCTGAGCGCCGCTTCCCCGCCACGTCTAGTGGCTACTCGTCCCCTGCCATCATCCCGCTTCTGAGCTATAGGCAGGCGGCCGCGAGGCCGAGGTCGTTGGCGGAGAGCGTCGTGTTCTCGCAAGGTTCGTAACATGCGCGATTTTGTGGTGCCTCGAAAGCTTTCGGCCGCCGTTGGCCTGTCTTCATAAATGGTGCTGGACGCTCGGGATTTGGGATGGCATTTGCGGTAGGGGACACATTGGCTTGACTGCAACCCGAGTCGAGCTGGCGGTATTAGTAAGAGGCTCCGAGACGCAGATGGGAGATGCGATGTTGACACTCACTGATGCTACGGTCCAGTGAAGAACTTGACCGAGGCCCGCTGCGAAGACATGGCATGCACAATCAAGAGAGTCCATGTTCCCAAGGCCCAACCTGGGAGGGCCGGGCATGGGCATGCCTTTGGGCAGTCCTGCATTTTGGCGGTCTCTGGCTGTCTCTGGCGGCCTGATGCGGCTGGTAGGCTGCTCGCTGGCGTCTTCTGGATGCAGTTTGATGGCGCCTGTTCTCGGTTACTGCTCTCGGGCCGAAGTAATGTCACGCAGCGTGACTCTGATCAAACTTTCGAGAGGGTTCTTTGGCGAGCGTCTGGGGAGGCGGGCACGTCGGCAAGCGTGGATGCGTTGTACAACGTCGTCAAAGGTCCTTTCGTCTGGTTGGGAGTAACTTCTTCTCCATGCAAGGCAGCAAATTCGACAAGCAGCGACATGAGGATGGAGGAAGGAAGATAAGGTAAGGTACCTGAGGTACTTACTTACCTTAAGGTAGGTACGGAAGCTGTCACCCGGGCACTTGCCCCTGCCCGCACCTGCTGCCATCACAGCCTCCAACCAGTACCTACCTTACCTTAAGGTAGGTACCTTATACCACCACAACCTGTCAATGGACTTGCATCCTCCCGTCTAGGTACCTTAGGTCTTTCCCGATCCAATGGCGCCGCGACTGATATGCACTGCCAGAGCGGGCAGCCAGAACCTCCACCAAGCCGCCGCACCTCTGATAGGCACCTACCTTACCTTAGTACCTAAGGTAATTAGCATCTGCCGTTGGATCTCGCTCCGTCCCCTTCTCCCCGGAAACCTCGCCATCACCCCGAGAACGACACACCACCCACTCGACGTACGTCGAGCACTATGCGCATCCATCGCTACATCAACTTTGCACTGCCTATGGCCGATACCTACTTTTCGCTCAGCACATTCGTTTATTGACCAGCAAGGCATGCCTCGCACGCTGCGTCCCCGCCCCCGTCCACCGGCTTCTGCATACCAACAACCAGCGGCCGCGGAAGGACGTAGCCATCTACCACACACCCAAGTAGTAAGACGTCTTTTGCCCGCGTTGCCAGACGCATTGTCTGTCGCACATGGACTCGTTATTAATCACTCGCAGGTCCAGCAATTTGTCAGCGAAGCCGTTGTTACGGCAAGAAAAGATCTTCCAGGTCTCATCGACACCACAGTAGCCAATTGCACAGAGGAGCAACGGAGCAGCGTCGTTCTAGGAATAACAGGAATCGCCTCAACTGCCAAGGCAGCAGCCAAAATTGCTGCCGACTTCCTGACCGCTGAGGACCAACAGCAAGTTGACGCCGAGAAGAAGACGAGAAGAAAAGAACAGCTCCAGATAGCCGATGTTTCTCGGCGGCAAGTTCAGCTAGACCGCCTTGACGAGCTGTAGGGGGACCGTCGAAAGTGGCTCCCGGCAGACATATTCCCTGACGCCAACAAGGTCGGCCAGACCCTTGTCGCAGTTTTTGACGCAATCACGATTCGCGCCGTCGACTCCCAAATACCCCTTGATTCTCTATGGCAGCCTGGCGGCATTCTTTTCGAATCAGCACTTACTGATTCCAGAGGCGTCCGGCGACTTCGTGTCAGCGACGCACGACTCGCTAAGGAAAGGTTCTTCGCAAATACCAGCGAACGTTTGGAGACGGCATCCACAAAAACCGACTCGTCGTCGGAACCAGAGAAGCAGAGATCAGACGTCAACCGGCTATCATCAGCAGCGTCCCTCCTGGCGGATCTAGAAGCATTTGAGAACGCATCCTGTCCTGATCCGGTTGAGGATCCGCAAAACAACAATACAGATCCATTTGACGAGCTCGAAGACGAGGGCGGTCTGTTCCTCCAAGGCGACGACTACCCGGGCCCAAGCAAGGATCCCCAACCACAACAACAAGACACGAATTCCTCTGACGATTCAGACCACGGGGGCGGTCTATCCCTTCTTCACGTTGAGGACAACGAGAGCAGTCAATTTCTGCAGGGCGACGACGGGGAACCCGGCCAGCAAGACAACGAGAACGACGACCTTGGCAACACTGTCGACGAACAACCCGACTGGCAAGACTGTGATCACAGCGATTGCAGAGACGACAGCTTCCCCGGTTTCGACACAAGTGGAATTGTGTCAGGAGACAAGGACCTCAACAACATGGCGGAAGCTGCGGCTGCGGCCGCGCCTGCTCCGAGTTGGCAACAAAAGTTCCAGAGTGTCCTTGCCAACCCGCTTGATGAGTTGACCTTTGAAGAACTTGAATCTCTTGCTGATGAGATGTTGAGAGACGACAGCGAGCACACCAAGAGCGACGTCGTGCTGTGGGGCCAAATCGACGAGGATTTCATTGAGCTGGAGAACATGCATGATGCGTACCTCTTCATTCGCCACACCGAGAGTTGGAGCCTAGTCCGAATCACCCTTTACTCGGCCGGGCACAAAAGATTCGTACAGAGTGAGCATCTGGACCCTCAGCCCAACCAAGAACGCGCCGCCGCGATCGAGACTTGGCTACGAAAAATGTTGGTTCGCGCTTTGCCAGAATGCAAAGTCTCCCATTGTCTGGTTCGTCCAATGCTTTGCACACTACTAACTCCCCAGACGCATGGCGCTAACAAGGGACAGCTTACAACAAATTCAAGGCTGAGCAGCGGATTGACATGTCTCGCATCAGTATACCACCGATTGAGTCACACAGAGCCCGAGGCCAGCGTTGAAGTACCAGTCCCAGTAGAGAAAACTTGGGTCCGTGATCAGAAGAGAAAAAGACTCTCCCCAGCCGAAGATGACCGCGAGGCGAAGAAACGATTTATCGAATGTTGGGGTTCCAAACTGATTCCCACCTCGAAACGCGACGACGCCGTGAGCCTCATTGCGACACTCAAGAGCTTGCATGCAGACCTCGCGAAAAGGCACGTGGAGTGCGTGAGAGCCACGTCGGACGCTCTGAAAGCCGTCACGGCGAAGAAAAAAGATCGCACCCGTGCGGCAAAGATGAACTTGCTCCTACAACAAGAAGACGACAGTCATGGCGACGAGGCCATCGGGGAGGCTACCAGCGCCTTCCTGCAGATATTGAAAGGAGCGGGATATAACGAGCAGACGTTAGATGAGGCCAAGAAAGAAGTCGTTGCAGCAGAAGAACGCGCAGAGAAATCTCAAGCCGAGATGGAAAAGCTCGGCGCAGAGGCCGAAAAGGTCAAGGCAGCCCTACGCGGCTTGGAAGATTTCAAGAAGCAGCAGACCACGCTTGCCAACGCAATGGCGGCAGTAGGTCAACTGAACTCGGGTGCATGGGTTAGCGAGGCCAACGTAGATCAAATCATGGAAGAATGGGGTCCAAAATTAGACGCAAATCAGTAGTGTTAGGGGCTTTTGCTTGGGAGAGGCTCTGGAAGTAAAGTTATATCTCTGGGTGGGCTCCATCGGGGACGTTCTTCCCTTCGGCGCATACGGCGCTTCATCAATCACTCTTCAGACATAGATAGCTCTGCGCAAGATAGCAAAATCACATCACCGTTTGATGGGCATTGAAAGGGTCCCTTGGGACTGTTATTTGTGGTTCGAGCGTACATTTCCAGCACGAGACACACTGCAGAACGGGAATGGAGTGTATGGCCGACGTTTATTATCGAGAACAGAGACCAGCAAGGTGGCAAGAGAAACGCCCAGTCTCGACAATCGCGACAGTCATAGTCGTGAACATTTTCTACGGATCCTTCTTGGCACGGTACATACGTCGGGGTGGAGTTGGGCTTCGTTCACGTCATGATGCCTGCGTCAAGACTTGTCACCCATCGCGCGAGTGGAACTCGGAGACCCAAGGAAGCAAAAGCTCCCGGTCTTTCCCCTCGGCCGGCGGATCTGCTTCGGTTTCCAAGGAGAGGATCTTTCCTCTGGCCGTCGTTTTCACGCCCTGTGATGCAGCTGCATACGCCCACGACATAAAGCTCGGCTGTAACATGGCAGACCTCGTTGCCGCTGCCGCCTGCTTCTTCTTGAAGCCCCCCTGGTCAAGCAGAGGCGTGGGCCAGCGTCGGTTGTAGCCCCGCTGCCCCGGTCCTTCACTTCTACGAAGTGTCCCGATGTGTCCCCCTAGCTCCGGAAACCCGACCGAAAACAAGACATTGAGGAGATCAGCCCGCTTGCTGCCCTGGGGTGGCGGGTCAACAGAGACATGACCGTGGGGCTGACCAATAGTTGTTCTCCTTTTATTAGGCTGGTAGATGGCAGACCAAGTCAAGGTTGACGTTGGTAGTAGCATCCAGCCAGGTGCCACCCTGTGAGCCTATTAGGATTATGGAGTAGACTGTTATAGTGATAGGGGAGGTGTTGGTATGTCGTATTATGACGATTTGGACGGGGTATTAGATGTGGCAAGGCGATTAACCAACCGAGCGGACCGTTTATAGTGTTATCAGGAAGAACTTCTAATCGGGGGCGATCACCGTCTTAGCGGGGCTGCAGCTAACTTAGACTGTGTCTGGACATCTGACGCACAAGAAAGTCAGTATTTTGAAGTATGCCAGTTTGCCTCGTGCCATAATTCATCTGCGAGGACGAGGGACGAAGGCGCGGGAACGGTTCGTCTCGCCTTACCGTAGATCCATCATAATCATTCCCGTCGTAACCTGAGCGCCGTCGTTTCCTCTCCTGAAAGGGATAATGCGTTTGACGGCTCGTTCGGATCCGGGCCGCGAAGTCGGATAGTGCTTCTTGAGGTTCCTGTCATTCCTCCGTTGACCCTGATCTCCAACCAAGCCTGGCTTTGACTTGGGTCTTGATCGGCTCAACCCTGTCCTTGTGTTTGGAGTCGGGACTCAGCTTCGTAAGCTCTGGGAATAGGCTCGATTCAGGGAGGCTTCGCACATGTGACGGGTCGGCGTTTGTGGCAGAGGCAAATGCCAAGTCATTGCTTTTCGGTACACAGAACAGGCCCGAGGAGGGTCGCCGCTATTGGGCCACAGACGTGATCTGTCCTGGGGTATCATGCGTTCGGTGTGGGATATTGGGGTGCGCCACACGCAGACCAGACCCAGCGTCAGCCACAAAAGCAAAGATGAGTGTTCGGGTCTGGCGTCGGAAGATCCGCTCCATCGCTTCCAATTGGCTCGCTTAGCGGACCAACCAGAGCGATCCATTTAGAGCTTTCACGTCTTGGCCGCCGGAGCCCACTCCGAATGGCAATCCGCGCAATAACACCAACTTCATGGCAATAAATGGAGGCACCTTGTGTCCAATCACCACTGAATAAAACACCAACTTCCCTGGTGAAGGATTAACCGCGAAACATGGACCAAGGGGCGCAACCCGTGGACGATACATCTGCGCAGGACGACAGTCAGCGAGAACCGGGTGAGCATTTCACGGGGAGCGAGACTACCAGGTGATTTCTCCACCTTTCCGTTCAGGTCATTTCTTGACTGCTGGTTTATTTGACAAAACTGCAAAGTAGTGCATCATCTAGATGTTCGCGAAGAATGAACTCATGTGAGCAAGCTTGTCCATGCGTGTGCTCTTGTTATCCACTGAAACGACGACACCGCAGTTGGCGTCTCTGCTCGGAGCATAGCTTCCAATTCCGGGGTTTGCACCCGCGAATACCGCAGAAGAGAGGCCTCGTTCCAAGAACTTGTCGCTGTGTAGCGCGTGTCTTGGACTGCTGGCTGATGTTGCAACAGTGCTGTGTTGCGAATTTTCTCTCGCATTTGTTGCCCTGGCACCCGCTTGCGAACGGAAATCTAGTTTCGCCACGATGTTCGGTTGCTAGGTTCTAAATAATTTGGGAACGGCAGCGAGGTTCGAAGCATCGGATGCCCTTGGACTTACAGCACTTGGTCTGGCAGTTGCTGTCGGAGAAGTGAGAGTTGGGATGCACTGTTCTCGAGCATTTTCAGTCGGACGCCAGCAAAATCGCATTGAAGTATCTATATTCATGACTCTGATGGCTGAAGAGTCTATTTTCATGAGATCTTGATTCAATGGCGTGGTCCAAGTTATGTTCTGCAGCGAGGTCAACTCGGTGGTGTCTCGTCTAATTCCCAGAACGTCCAAAACACCACGCCAAATCCTGAGCGTTTCCTCCTTGTCTAATTAAATTCTTTCAAGAAAGAAACTTCCCGTGGCATTTATGTCAGCTCTCTAAACCTCTATTTCGCGCAATGGCTTGAGTCAGCACCGGCGTAATGTGGGCGCCGAAAGTATTCGGGCTGCACAGGTGTTATGACGGCCGGCCGAGGATTGTAGACGAACGGCGAGTGCTGATTCTTGGCTTGTATCCGGGCCACGGTGATTGAACTGGATGGAAATTCGCCAAGGAATGTCCCTCTGCGCGACTGGAGATGAAATTGATTCATCGGGTGATCATCATGGCAGGCAGATATTGAGACCCGCCACAGCGCCATCAACAGTGCCGGGCTCTCAGGGAGTCTAGAGAGGCGAGGGCCAACTTGCTAATGCTTGTTTCTTCATTTCATGCTGAGTCTCAACAGGCCTCCTTGCGTAGCGGAGGAGGAATCTGGTTGAGAACTCAAACACTTAGCGTGACTGGGCAGTTCTGGTTTTGAACCGCGTTGATTATTTTGTCAGGTAATTAATTAATTTAATGCCGCCTGGAATCCCCCAAAGTCTCTGGCCTATGCTACTCCACAATGCTTTGAACTTTGTTGGTCGCCATGTCTTATGCAGTTCTCGGAGGATGACAAACGATGCAAACCTGTACTTCTCTGTCTTTCTGCTCTTTGACGCGGTGTCTTTGACTGCTTCAGCATCCCTTTCTATCCCATGGTATCGGTGTTGTCAGCCAGCACCTTGATTGCATATTCCCGTAAAAGCCACTCCATAGTGATGCAAGACTCGTACTCTGAGCTTGAAACTCCCACTGCCACGTGATCGATTCCCACGTTGAGCCCCGCATGGCTCAGTAGTCCTCGATGCCTTTGTCTGTTGCCTGCACACACGCCATTCGCTCCAGAATGGTTTCCGCTCGCGGACTAATGTGTACCTCAAAGAGTCGCACCAGTTCCGCTTTCCTTGCGTTCCCGTAAGCAATGCCGTGTGTGCAGAGTATATTGCGGAGTCTCGGCACGGTTTCCTTTGCTGGGTTGAAGCCAGGCTGCAGGTGGGATATGTCATCGTGTGTACTCGGGATCCATAGCGCGGTCGTGTCTGCATCATCAGAATCCGGTGTGTCGGCTGGGGACAGAGGATCAGAAGCCAGCACTCTGGTCTCGCCGTCGATGTCGGTGATGCTTAAACCACTGATGGTGATTACAAGATTGTCGACTTCCACATCTTCGAGCGGATTGTTAGCCTGGGTGGTGGCGATACTTTCCTTTCGTCCGTGGTGTCGGTTCCTAGAGGGTTCTGGAGGGGTGTCGGCACAGGCCAGCTGATTGTTCTCTGCGTCTACATCGTCCCCGACGTCTGGTTTCTGGGTGGTGCAGTTTTGGTCGTCCGGCCCGTCGGCGAAGAGGGCGTGCTCTTCAGCAAGGCTCAGAAGATCTGCCTTGCGTGCCTTTGCGGAAAAGCCGATGTCGTGGAGCTTCAGGAGCGCACGGAGCTCTTTAACGGTGATTCGCATAGTTGCGTCGCGGGAAATGTATTGCGGGTGAAATTCGTCAGATTTCAAGATCAAGCCGTATTCTTGGAGCGCTAGCCGTGGGAGAGGGCCGGTGCCTGGGAACCTAATGTTGGATGTTGGACGTTGCTGTTACGCAGTGTCTGGTGGAAGCTGTTTGCTCCCAGCCAATGCAGGACAAAGAAACACGGGAGGATTCAAGACATCGCTCGGAAGGTGCCAGTCTCCCTTGAAGCCGACTGCCGACACGCACCTTCCCATCCAAGTTTCTAATCTACGCCACTTGCCTCGTCTGCTCCACGGCCATGTACGTCATCTTGCCAATTGCTTCGTGTAATTTGATTGGCCCTCCTGCTAGTGTCGAGTCCTCATCAGTAATCAGTGCTCTGAGGTGTGGAATGGAGAAAAAGGCATGCAGCAGGCACGCGACAGGCAGCCCATGGCTACCCGGCATGCGCAGAGGCAAAATAGCGGAAACCCGACGCATTTACGAGGGCCCCAGAAGCATGAGAAGCCGTGGTCCTGTGTTTGAACACTCCTGGCTTCACTTTGGCTGCAACATGCCATGCAACTTGTCGTCCGGGGCATCTCATGACGGCTGTTCAAATGTCCAGCGTAAATAGGTACGCAGAGTAAGGTTTTCAGGCACCAAAGCTCCCGTCTGGGACAGGGATAGGTGTTGGCGCGCGTGGTCAACTCTCGGGTGCATGTAAGATGGTTGGTTCCTTCCTCTGTCAGAGGGGCACCTGGATGGCTTGCCAATGCGCTAGCGCCATGCACGGGCCCCATCTGGGTCCAGACCGACGGGTGCCTACCTACCTAAGGTACTTAGGTACCTCATCGTCCCCAACCCGCTACAAACCTCCACCACGCAGGCTACGCCCAGCTTTTTTCCTCTGCCTCAGGTCCAGCCACATCAACACCGGCTGACGGAGTGAGGCAATTCCCACTTGGCTGCTGATCATGTGTTCAGGGCCGGCGGACGGATAATTCAGTATTGCTTTGCCACCACGCTTGGTGCCGACGGGCTCTGGAGACGGCAAATCGCCGAATCTGCTCGTCCACGCTCTCCATCAGCGTGAGTGACGACTTGCCGCCGCATTCTGTTCTGTTTCTGGCTGCGACTGCCTCACTTGGTGTTTACCTGAGCTCCCCATCGATGCGGGAAATTGCGTTTTGCGAATCAGGCAACTGCACCTTCTTCAAACGAAGCGTACCAATTCCAACCACAAAGAGGGTGCCCGCTGCCTAGGTAGGTAGACGAAAGGCTTTTCCTCTTCCTGTTTTCGTTCTCTTCCAACTTCGTCGCCTCAGCCGTTTTTCCTCACTTATTTCCTTCCTGTGCTTCCAGCCTCCGAGGAAGCCAGCTCTGCCGACACCATGCCCTCAGAGAAATCACACACGGGCTCCAGCGGCAATGCGGGCCAGAGCCAGACGGAAGCCGGCTATGACCTACCGCTCACCTGGCCCCCCGAGGCAGCCGCTAATGACTCCCTCAACCATGCGTTCAAGAATCAGATTGCCACAATTGCATTCACCATGCCCCCCGACCGCGCCGACATCGCCTGGGTGCGTCAATGGGTCGATGTTGTGTTGAAGTTCCGCTATGCGAGCCCCCGCTACGAAGTCTGCTGGACAGGCCATGACTTACGCATTAACGACTTGCCCTACATGGTCGAGTACTTGGTCGAATGTGGCCTCGGTAAGTGTCATGCGCGTGAGGTTGCGCGTGACATCTGCTGCGCCCGAATGGTATGTCTCTTTGTCTTCCTTATTCTTCGCTTTTCCCCCTGTAACCCACTCGCCCCAAGAGCTTCTATTGTTGTCACACCGAATCGATATGCTAATAATGTCCTGAAAACAGATGCGCGAGACCTGGGCTCAGCAGCTCATCGATGAGGCTCCAGAGCCGAAACAAGCCAGAGACACGAGGCACCCCGAGGTCAAGATGCAGATGGATGAGAATCACCCCGACACCAACAACGTCAATCATTCAAACATATCTATCGACGACACAGTCGCCGCCCTCGAGTCTTCTAAGAAGCGCCAGCACAGGATCCATACCGATCGCGAGCGACTGCCCCGTGCCTTTGCCGCTTGTATCATTCTCACAGTCGTCGGCATCGTACTTGCTGCGGCTTGGAGCTCTACCCGAATGTGAACGAGCCAGCCGCCACCGTCACCATGACTATCTAGTTCTTTTACGGGGATTATTTCCTTGTTTTCAGCAGTTCTTGTCTGTTTTGCGATGGGAGGCACGAAAATTGGCTTTGAAGGGCGCTTGTGAGGTGTGATCGATGGACTTATAACACTTCATCAGATCTTGACTGCCTGGGGACGACTCTGCGTGGTCTCGCGCCGAGGTAGCCTGTCCAGACGCACTTGTGCCAAACCAGCTCTCTCATGTCCCGTTACCTTGCAATGCACAATGTCCCCTTGTCTCCCCCAGAGATTATGTCTCCTTCCTGACCCCAGAACCTCGATAAGGCAATGCCCCTGGGCAACCAAGTCGTCTGCTTCAGCTTCGAAGAAAAACAGGGGGATGTTGTGCTTGAAAACTCGGTGAAGCTTGTATCGAATGGTGGCGGTCGTGTTGCTCGCGGCGGCGGCAGCCCAATCAACAATCGTGACGCTGGCGGCGAGATTCTTCAGAGGAACATGATCGGTCACGCAAGCTAGAAGCCAAATATGGAGAATGGAGGGACATGACTCTTGCATCAAGAGCTCACGTCTGGAAACTTGCGTCGCAGAAGATGATCAGCAAAGTGCTGTGGAAGCAGAGCTAGGCTCGCTGTGAGACATTTGATCCCCGTGCAGAGCTTGGAGGACTCCACGTTGCAATCGCAACACCCCCAAAGGCTCATAGAATACCGGTCCGGCGGGACGATGATATTCGTGGCAGACTCGAGTCTCGGCAAGCTGGGAGCAATTTGGCCGCGAGGGCGAGCAAATCAGGCGGTTGCAGCCGACGCAGAAGTCGGTGCACTCTTTACTGCCACGTTCGGGAGTATGTGGTGAATTTGGGGATATTTGTGACGATGCGTGGATTAGTCCTCAGCCTTTAGATCGGTGCCGGGGATGGAAAAAATCTGTTGTCTGCATCAGCCCTCTGCAAGATGCGAAAAACATCGCTTGTACCAGCCCTGGAAGGCCGCAGAGTAATGCCCGGACATGCTTGAAATTCTTTGAGGCAGAAGTCGCTGTCATTTGTTTGGGTCGGCAGAGATGGCTTTGCGTCATGATGGCGAGTCTTGGTGGCTGGAGGGTAGGCGCGGGGGTGGTCAGTTGTTGAATCGTATGATGTCATAAGAACCAGGAGTCTTGGGTTTGGACAATCCTTGTCGGGAGAAAGTGCAGGACAAAGGTACATGTCTGCTTTTCTGGGCAGGCTTTGTGCGCCGGGTGTCTGACTTCCGTCCCAGTGTGCCAGGTACCTACCTAGCCCATGTACCTAGGTAGGGATCAGGAAGTTGGAAGAACAGAAGACAACCGCACATCACTCCAGGATCTTTCCAGTAATGGAAAGAACGTGCCTGCCTCTTTTTCTACCACCTGCCAAGTGGGGGTATCTACTTTCCAGCCATATTTCCTGGGCTGCTTCTTCTATGAAGTTAGCGGGGAATTTGCAGCAGCATCACCCCAGCCCGACGTTCTTTCTGCCAGACTCGGCCTTTTCTGTAGCAAATGCGTCTTCAAAGCTCGTCTGACTGACGCATTCTACGTCTCAGGCCTTCGCTCAGATTTCCATCGTCTTCCATTGACTTCTTTGTCTCCGGCATTCTCTCTCCGGGTGGAATCGACTAGATCCCAGCCAAGTCCGTCTTCTCAATTCGCTGTGTCCCCGGCATCCATCTCTTCAGCTTCCACGAACGCTTCCTCCCCGTCGAGTACCTCGGCTTCTCTCCGTCAGACCACAGACTCGCAGCATTGCGTACAATCGACCATGACGTCCTCGCGAGCTCAATGCCGCCATCCTCACCCTCGCCGTAAGTACTTCTCTTACTGCCGCTAATTCTGTCTCCCAGTCCATCCGGCTAGTTTATCGCAGTCCCAAAGACGTCTCAACTCAAGACGACACTGAAAAGCCTCGAGGACATGGATGCCTGCTCGTCTTCTGTTGTCCACGACCTCTCCCACCCTCCCACTAGGACGGCTTGCTGTGCGTTTGCTCCCTTCTCTGTACTTGTCCGCTCTGCCCGTATTTATGCTGACCGCCCTACCCATCCAGGAAAGAGTTGTCACAATGCCCCGAGCTGACCACTGGAGTACTTCACGCATCTATTGGACCTCTCCTCACCCCGTCGCCTCCCCTCTCGATACCGTCTTCGCTGGCTTTCGTTGTCACCTACAAGGACACCTACCTTCCTGAGCCAGGGCTTTTCTCGTCATTCCTACTGCTTTTGCTGATTTGTTCGGATATGACGACCGTGGATTGCTGCGCTCAGGAGGTACGTCTTGAGTCACCGCATATCCCCAACGTGCCATGCATCCTTGGATTCTTGCGTCTTCCTCGCTCCTTTTGTTACTTGCTGCGTCGGGGCTCTTCAATCCCCTCTCTCCTCACCTCCTCCGCTAAGCGGCCCTCGTTGCATCTCACCTTACTGCACTAGATGTGGACCGGCTGAGAGCAACACAGACCTTTTGCTCTCAGCCGGTCATTTTGGGTATATGTTGGTTTGATTAAACTCATTTTTGCCATGTTTCAGTCTGATTGACCGATGTATGCCTCCGTCACGTACTTCGTCAACATCCAGATATGCCTTCAGAGGCTTTGTTCAGCAATTCGGCTAGGTCTATCTTTTTTCTTGGTTGAACTCAATTCTGCCACATTCAAAGCGAAGGAAAGTTTCAGTATTCGGCATTTCAAATCGACGAGGTTCACAACCACGTCAGTAAGCTGGAATTGGTTAGCACCCAGTGTGTTGTATTTCACCTATGTTCTGTCTTGGTCTGCTGAGAATATCCCACCCTGCGATCGCCCGCGGGAAGTCTGCTATCTCTAGGAGCTTGGTGGACAACTACGGCGATGTCCCTTTGTGGATACCTAGTAGGTAAGCTACAGCATTCAAGGCCCTCCTTGTCGTCATCTTAGAGAGAATCAAGTCGCACGGCTGCCCTGTACCAGCGTGATTAACCACATATTTTTGGCGGCTAACAAACATCAAATCTAGGGGTCGTCACAGCTTGAGAGTGCAGATTGCCGTCAACGATCACGTCTCAAAAAGGTCCAGTTTTCGCGCACGATGCTAATCTTGCGATGCTGCTTCGTCTTGTGGTCATTCAGCGTCATTTCGCCAGAACCATAGGTACAAGGCCGGCGGCATCACCCAGAGCTACACTGCCCACCCAGACAGCAGTCGGACGGTCCCCATTATCTGAATCATTGTTTCCAAGCATATCCGCGAATACACCTGCTGTGTCGAGCTCGTCGTGGAGATCGGCAGGGAGGCCCTGTACCAACACCCTCGCCCTTTCTGGCGATTTCGCTCCTCGTGCTCCAAAAAAGCGCAAGCGAGTCCCGCCCGGCTCTTCAAATCCGAGAGAAGACGCTCGAGCGACCTCGGGAAGAAGACGTCTAGGAACGTAATGCTCCAGACCAACGTCAAGGACGTCCGGGCGCAGTTCAAGGTATACCATCAGTCTCTCCAGCTTCCGGAATGCATATTGACTACCATTCACAGCCCTCAAGTGTAACTCCCTTGCTCTGTTGCTGGCGAAGGTAAGACCAGCAATTCAAAGAAGCGCAAGCGGACCGCTCAAGACGACGCTAAGCCCGAGTCCAGCCACAGCCCCGAGAGCCCTCGCAGTGAAAACGACATCTCCCTCAAGCTCGGACAGCAGTACGTGGCAACCCTCCTCGACGACGGATCCTCCCTCCTCGAGATCTTCCTCCAAAAGCCCGCCAAGCTCCTCGCCGTCGGCGGCAGCCATGACACTGCTTCTTTTTCCGGATTTACAGATGACACTACAGCCCCAAGCAGTACGTTTCTAAGCTAAACCAGCGACACCACCTTCCCTGGCGCAAGCGCCACCAAATCCGAGTCCGAGGAGGAGAATGACGACAAGAAAGAGGAGTTCAAGGACATGCTAGTTTGCGAGAAGGTCGAGATCTTGTGCCGTCTCGTGCAAACTGGCTCTGCGCAGCCCAACAGCACGCTAATATTCGGCGGCGCAGCTGGCTGTGGTAGCTCTCATTCTCGTGGAACAGAAACAGAGCCACCACCCAGCTGAAGCAAAAGCGGGCAGCGCGGGAGCAGTGTGCGGGAGAAAGAGCTTTGATGCGCAATCCTGAAAGCAAGGGCAAGGAGACGGTGGCAAATACTAATGATGAAGAGGACGAGTGAGAGCTTTGGGGTTTGGGGTTTGTTATTCGGGTCGCTTTTCTTCTTCCTTGCGGCGTCTGTTCTGGCGTGGAAGTGAGCACGTTTCCGTCCTTCATGTCTGCCACACTGTGCCATGCGATGAGGGTTTCCGGATGGTGACCTCATCCCCGTGATGCCCAGTACTGCCACCATTCTCTCCTGGATCAAGTTACTGGCACCCTGAATATGAATCATCGTTACTAATCTCATTTATCGCCGAACGAGGTTCCTGACTTACGTGTCATACGGGTGAAGGAATCGAGAACGCGGCTTCAGACCAAGAAGCAAAGCAAAGACTACCAAAGACCAAGAGCGCATCATTGCGTCTTAATCTCCCTGTCTTGTGTTTTGCGGCCATATGTGAGATTTGAACTAATCTCGTCAATACCAGTCATCGGAAACCCTTGCAGCGCCACCAGAATCGCATTCCGCGAAAATGTCAATCTAGAGGCCCCCTAGTAGTCGGGCCATATTTTATTGGACTTTCATTTCATGCTTCGCCAGTTGATGTGAAGGCATGGCCGCAAAGTTTGAAGACCGTCCAAGTCAAATTACATGATGATACGGTGAGGCAGATACATGCAGACTAAGTACATACAGGAGCTCAGTTGCAGTCAGACTACCAGCCCAGGCTCACCGATACTCACCGAAATTTTCGAGGTGGGCTTTCGGTGACGCCATGCCTTCTCACGGCTCTCCAAGCCACTGGCGACGTGGATCAATTCCGGAAGGCACCTACCTAGGTACTCTGACCTAACTTTCAGGTTACCTGGTACCTACCTTAGGCAGCCAACTTTTGTCTCGATCCGCACGACGTCAAGTTCTGCTCAGAGCCAAAATTCCTATCGATTGTAACGCTTCGCCGTGTCCCATCGGTATCCTGACAATGACGGATGGATATACATTGACACTTTTACCACAAACTCGCCGAGGCGAAGCGGTTGCCATTACGATGGAACACCCCGGAAGGTCAGAAGATACAGGAAGTTGTCGAGAGATTCCATCGCCGATCGGTGCACATTTTCTTCGGAATTAGATGCCCCTACGGCGCGAGTTGGCCGTTGGTCTCCAGCAGCGCGCCGCGTTCATCTGAAGCTTACCCTGACAAGGAAATCAGCCGAGACATGCAAAAGGCCAACATCACTTCGTACCATCACGCTCGTATGGTATGGCTTTGCTGGACTTGGACTGTGTGGTTGTGCTGGACCGAACTCGACCATGGCGGATTCATGGATGCCTGATTGTCCCTCCCACTCGATCCGCTCCGCATTGGCAATTCATCGTGTTCTGGCGACTGAGTGCCGAAGCTGCGTGGGTGTTACGAACCGAGAGAATCGAAAGAGACATTGCCGCCGCCGCCGCCGTCCAAGACAACGTGCAGAAGAATTGGCAGTGGATGACCCTGAACGTCGTAACTCGCACGCCCGCGATGCGCAGAACACCATCCAAAATTGCGACGTCTGACCAAGGCGGAGAAGAATCGAGAGAGCCAGCCCGTTAATGCCCAAAGGTCCGCGAGGCAGGGCGACCTGCTCCTGCATGATCGTGCCTGACTGATGGCTCTCCACAGGACTTCCGGCACTTAAAGCATCAGCCCCGCCCCAGGCCGGCCACCACCGTCAAGTTCTTCCGCAGCGCAAGTTCCGCCAGCAACAGCAGCAATAACAATAATGAACACCAATGACAACTACCGGCTTCCTCGGCCGCCGCCCCGGCAAACAAGCTTGCCCATCCCTCGATAGCCGATTCCGAGCCGGCCTTAGCTACGCCCCTTGGCGATGTTTGTCTCCAACCTCCTCAAGCTCCTCAAGAACAGCCGACTCCATCTCAACAAGCACCTGCTGCCGCCCGACAGCTACACAACCTGCATGGACCACACTCTCTACAAGTCAACCACGATCAAGGATGAATTGGGCTGCATCATCGAGTCCTCGACCAATCATGACCGCGATGAGACTTTTCCATGGCAGCTAGATCCGCAGGCCCCGTTCAAGAATAAGCGCGCACCCACCGATGCCGACGGGATCAATGAAGCCATAACGTGTGGCCCTTGTTGCCAAGTACTGTGAGCTGGCGGGCTTTCCGTCAGCAAGACTACCAATATCTCAGCGTAGTCTAAGTCAAGAAGACGGCGTCGAAAAGATTTGGGTCCAAGGCCGCGAAGTTCGAGAGAAGAGTCATGGACGTCGGCAAAGGCACGGGCCGGGCGAAAACACCTTCAGTCTGTCGGCCCGTTTCAGCTCTGGGGACATTGAGCGCGCGGAAAGCCAGGTTTATCCGCTGGTTGCCACGTTCCTAACTGGCTCTCTGTGCTTCGGAACTTGCTGCCACGGAACGGGGAAACGAAACAAGCGACTTCAACCACCAAGTCAACAACGCCTAAACTCTTCTCAATGTCTTCGGGGAACAGCACGCGGCCACTGATAAGACTACTCATGTCAGTACTTCCAACAGTAGAATCGGAGGAAAGCTGGACCTTACCGTCATGAGAAAGCGTCTCACTCTCCAGGCAGCATCAAAGGGACTGAGATGGCTTGTCGTCATCAAAATCCCGGAAACACCCTCCAGTATTAAGTCCTCGGCGCACTAAAACCTCTCGGAATCCAAGATGACTATCCGGCCGTCGGTTAGATCGCCTGTACGGGCATTACTACCTCACCATACACTCTTCGATCCAGTCTCTTTATCGACCCCCTCGCTATACACAGTGATTGGAGAGCTGACAGAGATCATACATACAATAACAACGTGGCCAGAAGAGAATCAGTAAATGCAACACTAACGTGCGGCTTTCACTGGTCAGTCTCCGTAACACCCCGTACTTGGAGATGCAGGCAGCTAATACGTTAGCTTGGCTGCACCCGCCGATTGTCAGACTCTTAAGAACTGCGAAACGAGAGAGAATCACATGCGCTTATCAAAAGAGGAAGACAGCACATGTCTACACATTCATCGCGTCAACTCCCGACGGAATGACGTCCGACTAGTCTTCGTCACCGGTAGGACCCGCAGTTGGGGCACCCTTAGCGTGATCTGGTTGGTCTCGCGGGCGTCAACGCTGCCCGGCAAACGGTCTGCCGCGTCGGCGTCAATCAGGGTGTGTTCAGGACCTCGATCGCACTCGCTGGCACATCTTCCGCGTCATGGGGGGCGTACCGGGCTCGGGCAACCCCTGTCGGAGGCGAGGGTGGCCGACTCCGGCTGGAAAACATACTTGCCAAGGCGGGGCGCGCCAGCCTGCTACTTCGAGGCAAGGTTCAGTAAGGTATTCCGGAGCTGGGCCTAGAAAGTAGACCTCCAGGGCATTCGGTTGCAGCACTCTGTTTCTGGAAACGGTCGCCGGCAAGCTGTGTATCCCAGCGCACGAAAGTTCGCCTGAACCGACCTTCTTGTACCTACAAAGATGTCGCTCTCGAGAGGACGCGGATATCGCAGTGGGAGACTTCCGGCGCCGCCGTGGCAGTTGTGGGGGAACGAGCCACGGCTGCACCAGGCACAACTGCTTCGGTAGCAGAAGGAGTCAACGCCTGTACGTCTCAGAGAAAGCCCGGGATAGCGGCCGAGACCGCGGACTAGATACATCGCATGCTGGCGTGGTGAGAGTGATGATTCGAGGCGGGGATGCGTGGATGACCATGTTCCGTTTGTTGTTAAGATGAGGTGGACTATGGGCCACGAAAATCCACGCGTCCGAAGTCACTCTGGCGCAGCGATAGAGGCGACAGTGACGGCAGTATAAAAGTAGATGTTGGTGTTGAAGGGGGGTCCGAACTCTGTGTTTTCTGAGACTTGCCGACGGCGGTGGACTCTAAACAAGCGGTCGTAGTATGGAATCAAAGGGAATTGGTCGAGCATTCCGCGGGCTGTCGGTGGAAGTGCAGTAAACGCTGCACAGCCTTGGCTCTTGAGCCTGTATGACGGGCGAGGACAGCATCTGAAGGGTCAGTGGACAGCGGCAGTCATTTTTTCGGGGGAAGCTTGTCATGTAGCTAGATCGATCCTGGGGTGGCACAAGGACGGCGATGGTGTTCTGAAGTCGCCTACTGTGTCGGGCTAAGGCTCAGCCTTGCCAGCTTTGGTCCACGCGCTGTGGCCGGGGCTCCTCTCCAGCAGCCTGCAAGAGGAACGCCACGGGCAGCAGCGCTGTTTTCCCTCCGGGAACCTCACTTCGTTCATGCACAGACGCGTCGGAGCGAAAGCTCTCTTCCATGTTGGAGTTATGTCGGCGACAATGGTCAAGGTCAATCATCTTACCAGGCAATCAGGCACTTTCATCGACTTTGAAGCCCTTCTAGCCGGCGATCCCATCCGACACACCGCTCCCCCAGCAAATCGTCCCCGGGCACGGCACGGCGCTTCCAAGACGACGCCGATAAGACGGACGAGCAGTAGTAGGCGCACTCAGCAGTGACGCCGGCAGGACAGCCACGCAATCCTGCTATCTGGCCAAGGTCTTGTCATGACAGGATGAATACCTCGGCTACATCACATCACGGAAAGCTCATCTGGGCTTACAAGAGGTGTATTCCGTTCCAGTGGCAGTGGACACTGTTAATATATGCGGTACTGCGCGGACTGCGAGATGACAGAAGTGACCGAGGCCCTGGGTCTGCCCTAACACCAGGCGGACCTTGTGTATGACTGATGGCTTGAACTGGGCATTCATCCGCCATCCTGCCGCCATGTGTGCCCGGCCGAAGCCAACCGTCTTGGACCTTCGTATTTCCATTCTGAATCCCATCTCAATCGGCCAGCTCGATCAGCTTGAATCAGGCTGTTCTGGCAAATCCCCACGAACTTATCAGGGCGGTTTTCGTCGTCCTCGTCAGCGCCGTCGAAATTGCCCGTGATACTCGCCAGAACATGTCGCTGGTTCCCTCTCATCGTACTTCTTGAGTGTTCCAGTGCCAGACATAACCCGGGCTGCACGGATGGTTGGGCACCCGCTTCCTGCGGCATTCCTTCCTCGACGAGTGTGTCATGAGAATCACGGTGCGCCGCAGCGCGGTGAGCGATGGGTATCTGTCGACATCTCGCGTGTCCGCCACGGCCTTGTGTTTACTCTTGACTGCGTACTGACGAGTGGTCTCCTCGTTTGTGGGGGTTTGGATGGAGTATCGTTTCGCGTGAGTTTGTTGTTGGTAGTATTCTTGGAAGGCTAGTTCTCGCGAGGCATGTTCGGGCGGGGTAGGTCGGGGTGCTTGCTGTCAGGCTCGTCATATGTTCTGGGATCCATCGAGATTCGGTCGCATGAAGGTGTTTGGTTTCTGAGGACGCCCATATCGACACTGCTTGAGTAGATTCGCTGGGAGTATTGCAAAGTACGTGTTCAGAAAACACAGTGGAAGCCTGTGACTGACGTTTGTCAGCTAAACGTCTCAAGGAGCTGGCGAGAGGTGGAATAGAGAAGAAGTTCATACTGTGACTTGTGTTGGGATACGATCCGCCTAGGCGGAGTGCTGAATGCTCGTCGGCGGACGGCGCAGACCCAATGCGCGAAGCGGCACGGTACGCGACATTCGAGCGATTGCGCTTCGAAGGAAGGCGGGGCATCGCCAGCCGGGCGGTGGGAAAGCTGCAGCCCGTTTGTACGACTCTGCTGCAGATGGCACTGGGTGGTGCGATTTGCTTGGCGTGGCGGGTGCAGCCTCATCGAGCTGGGAGCGACATGGCAGGTCGACTAAGGACGAGAAACGCATGCCACGCCAGGTGACAGTCAACCAGGCGATGGGTATGGGCATCAATGTCAAATACCCAAGCATCCGTGACGAGCTCTACAATCAGCCGGTAGAGCTGAAGAACCGCCGGACTCCGTTCCGTTATTTGTTTTCGACGGTCGCCGTATTTTCTCTGGCTGTCGGCGTCTGTCTATGGCTCTAGTTCGGGAAGCTCGACGGTTGCAAGGGTTGTCAAGAGAGGATACTGGTGCCGTCCGTAACTCTCAATCGGTCCTGAGGACAGGGTGCGGCATCATCGATGCTGTGTTTCGAGGCCGCCATATTCAGACTCGGGGGCCAGGACGAGGGGTAGATCGGGCGGTGTGAGTGTTCCTAGCCGAGAACGAGTCAGTCATTTCGAAGACGTGAGGTCAGGAGGAAAAGTAGGAGTCTATACGCCAATGAAAGAGAGACGGCCATCGACAAGCGAAGAGTATGGGGCTTTGTTGAATTGAACTGGGCTGGCGGGACAAATGGCCGCTTGAGCGGGACGGGTTATTCCGTTCCGGCCAATGCTCGTTAGCCCCTCCTTTGTGCCCCGACACCGCTCTCCACTTCCGCCAGCGGCATCCAGAACTTCCCGACGCCGCTCTCCACATCCGTTCCCGATGCCCGCTCCCCACCCGGTGTGTCCTCGGCTTCAGCGTCCCCCTTCACGGTCCCGCCTCCGGCCGCGGGCTTACCCTTGTCCACCCAAAAGTCACCGACCGAAGCCGCCGCTGCCACAACAGACTGCTCAAGGACGAAACGCTTGACGGGTTTCTGCTCTGCGCTTTCGCCCTCCCTCGAGTCATGCCAGCCCGTCCATTTAGCGGCCACGGCACGGGCGCCGCCGGCTCACCTTTGGATTTTGGGGCACTGACTTTGCGAACAGCTGGCGGGGGAGCATTCCTTTGACCCCGCGCTCTATCCAAACCTTACCGTCGATAACTGGCGACGAAATCCAGCGCCTGCCTTTCTCTGAAGCTCCTTCACATGCATCATCCGTCGCATCCGTAATACCCTGATCCTTGACGCCCTTACCCACGCCTCACGACTCCCCGACGACCTCGCAACCTTGCCGCGATACCACCTTGCCTTCGATGGCGACGCCGCCTTCGAAACGATTGATAAGGACCTTTCACCGAGCACACCAACTAGGATCGCAAGCCCACCGCAATCAGAAGCAAGTCTAGCATCAGGCTGGGCTACGATCATTCCAATACCCAACGATGGCAACGGCGACAACGACTCTTGACCTTCGGAGTAGGCCCCGGGGCCGAGGCGACCCTACACCTCGACGTGACGAACGGTGTTTCAACCATGGCGGAAGGGTTGGTTGGAGGGCATCTCGCTCGTCGACGGGATCAACGGCAGTCGTGGGGGGCTTCGCCTGAGTAGCAGACGGCATCAAGATCAAGCTACATTAAAAGTACCGACCTCGACGCGAACCCCAGAGCCGGCTGGCGCGATGCGCATGGGATAACCTCAACTTCGTCAACGCGGCAGCGCAGCAGCAAGTCGGCGAGATCGTGCACTTCACGCCGGACAATTCCAACCACTTTACCCGCCAAACATCGAAACCCACCAAGGAGGATGTGACGGTCCAGATCAGCGACAGCTGGGCCCAGCCTTCGATCGGCAGGATGGATGCCAACGCCACCACGTCGACGCTTGCTCCAGATTTCCCTGGGTTCAAACTCCGTTGCGGCATTACCTGCCCTCGATGACCTAGATCGCCCCCTCTGCTGCCCCATGGCTGAGGCCGCGATGTCTTGCATGATTTGGCATAGTCCCAATCGGAATCGCCTGTTGCTCAGACCGGGCGCACCTGAACGGGGCACCGCGTTCGTCGACCGTGACACGACGGACTTCCAGACGCTACAGGAGCCTGACAAGGTCAAGTGACACGTGCTCGACTCGTTTCGTGAACAGCCATCGGCGCGTCATCTTCACCATCGCGGCCGCGCAGCTGTTGCCTGGCGCCACCGTCAAGGTCCAGGCGCTGCTCATCCCCGACTCCGAATCGAACGACCTGCAGGCCGCGCTTCCCGAACGCGCCGATGCTTGAGACGACCGAGGAGCAGATTCAGGACTCAGCTATGGGATGTCGCCGACAGCAAACCGGACTACCTACAATCTTTCCCGTTCTATCTCTCTGCCTAGGCTACCGAGCGGCAAGTTTTGACTCACGCTGCCTTTGCTGTCTCGTCGAACTCCTCACATCAGCCCAAGCGATGACTACTGACGCCCTCTGGCCAGGCTCTGCACGAATCCACATCCATCAGGCGTATTACTGGTCAAAGTAGACAGGCCTCCAGATCACTCCACTTTCCAGACGACCGCGCTGCTCGCGACATACGCAGGTTAAGCCCTCCGATCTGGTTCAAACCAGCCGTATCCGGTCGTAGTCCGGGGTGCTGGCACATTCGGCGGCGCAAAATGTGAGGCGATCGGCACCCTCCGATCTCGGCAGCGCAAACACAGACCGCGGAAGTCCGCACTTTTAGACGCATCGAGTTTGAGTAGACGCTGAAACCGGAGCCGCATGAGGAGGAGACACAGAAAACGAAGCTGCGCCGGTCCTTGTCGCTACTGGCAGAGGTCGTGCTCCGTAAGGGTGAGCTCGAGGCGTCGGACGACGATATTTTCGAGCAGTTGGCGAGGTCGGGGACCGTAGGCGACTCGAACTGCATACGAAGCACGCGTAAGATGGATGATCAAGAGGACGGTGACCTGCGGCAGGAGCTGGATTAGCGTAGCAAACGATGTTGTAGAGAGGCTAACTCGAGATGCATAAGCAGCTGGGGGTTAGTGGAACCGCGGCGGAAGTTGCGGCGAAGGTCGCAGCAGGGCGGGCGAGGAGACACAGTAGTTTACTCCCTCTGTAGGTTGTTGAGCCGGTGTCTAGGGCGATGCAGCTGAGGGGTGCCCTCATCGTCGGGTTTGCTGTCACTATCGACCTCGAGAAGCATCTCCATCTTCCGTCGGGGTTGTACACCGTCAGGTCACCTGTCTCCCACTCGCCGATCAAGCGATACAACGTGTAACTACGCAGAGGGCTGGTTAATCGAGGGTGAGTTGTGAAAGGGCGAGGCTCCGGGCGATTTATCAGGAGGGGCGGGCTCATTCGAGGGAGACGTCATCGTCGTCGATCTTATAGCCGAGTAGACTGGTATCGGAAAGACGATAGAGGATGAACGCCTTGAGTGAAGGGTCGTCTAGGTAAAGACATGCGGTTGAGGCGGGTGCGGCGACAGCTGGTTCTTCTTTGCCATCAAGTCCACCTGTTTGGTCAGGTCGAAATGCCGCGGATAGAATCCCGTGAGTTTGGCATTCCGCAGTGCATATGATGCAACAGAACGTGTCCCTGCCTTATCTTGCCCCGTCGCTGCTTATCTTATCGCGTCTGGGCTGCCTCAGATTAGGTACCTGGCGTTTAGGTGCCCTACAGTACCCAGGTACCTAAATGCTCCTTGCCCAAGGTATCTTGTCACTGGTAGTAACGCCCACTTGGTGTTATCCGGGCTACGTATAAAGCCGGGACTGTGTCAGACGGTATGCCCCCAGGAAGCAACTGCCCACAAACGGTGCCTCGCTTTCATCTGGTAGGACACCAGAGTTCCCAACAGCCAAACATTCCCTCTCTCTCGCCGCCAACTGAAGTACGGCGACAGCACCAGCGAAAAAACGTAATATCAGCAACCACTCGCTAGCCTCTATCGGCACAAGCAAGATATTCAGCTTCAAGTTCTTTCATCATGTCTTCCTCCGGCTCCGTGCCGTCTGGCCGCCAATACTGCCGTGCACTTCTGCCTCGTCGTCTCTCCACACAACTTCACTTGTGACACCCTGGCCGGTGCGAAAGCTATACTGAGAATCCGGGTCGCAAATGAGGAAGAGAATACGTTCAACCACGTCCTCGGGATCATGGCTCGGAACTGTCCTGTAAACCCAAGGTTTATGCCTACTACGACTATCTAATTACTGAGACCGCGGTGGGTAGCTGCACACTGCTCCTAGGCTAGCAGACATGCTGCGGACGATGCACCTCCCGAGAGTGAGAGAAGCTCGAGCTCATCCAAAAGCCGGACTTTTCCAGGCTCGCTCGGAACGTGTCTGATAGGAATGGAAAGGATGATCGCATTATATCGAGTGTTTATGCTTACTTACTATCTATACTCCTTAGAGGCAACCTCTGCGCCATGGGGTCCCACGACGTAGTTACTAGTCAAGGCCTGTTGAGTTTCTTCTATACTCTTTATAGTTTAAAGACGTACACTGCGTTACAACTAGAGAGATAAGTATATAACTTTAAAAGTTGTTTTAAATAGTTATATGGCTATAACTTCTAAGAGTGTTTAGTTTATCTTTAAAAGTTAAAAAAGCCTACTTATCTTTTTATCTTAATAGGAGAATATTAAAGAATTATAATACTTTCTATTAAAAAAAAGTATTTTTACTCACCCGTCTACATTTTTTTACTCTTATTATATTTTTAGTATACTTTTAAAGTAAATATTTTTTTATTTAGATGTTATAATATATATTTAAATATATTTTTATTAGATAGTTTATATTTTTTAATTTCTATTTTAAAATAAATATTATTAATTATTTCTATATTTATCTTTTTTAATATCTTTAAAAAAAAAACTTAATACTTTTTATAAGAGTATAGCTAAAGGCCTAATAGGGAAAGGCTTAAACGTTAAAGATAGGAGTAGGTTATTATATTAACTTTAACTTATCTCTATAAGCCTCGCGTGTATATAGAGATTTCTACATAGACAGTCTTACTTTATTTACTAAGAATCTATTAAATACTCTGTACTAGTCTCTATATAAGTATATTACTATACTAAGTATATATTCTTATAATTACCCCTCTCTCTAAAGGTCTTAGTCCCTAAGGTTAGAATATTATAGGCCCCTTAATAGTATAATTACTTAGTAATAAGTATTAATATTTATAGTTATTATTTCTAAAAACCTTAGTAACTATTCTATAGTAGTATACTACTTTTATATTATATATTTTTTCTATTTTTAGTATTCCTTACTTTTATATCCGGGCTTATAGTCCTATAATTTATCCTTCTTATATTTACCTTTATTACTTATAATATTATTATAGTTTTTAGTCCTAATAACTATTTATTTATTATTATTTTATTAGTATATACTATTAATACTACTAGTATTTCTTTAGTTTTAGTATATAAAGGTCTTAACTATTTTTTCTTATACCTCTATAAAAACTTTTTTCTCTTTAACTATCTTATATTTATAGACTTTTTACTTTACTTTTTATACTTTTTTTTTCTCTCCCGTTCTTTACTATACTATTACTATAAAGATTCTATTTTTAGGTTTAGTTTACTTATTTTTATATTATATACTTTCCTTATTTTTATTTA